>JAVQJF010081137.1:0-32279 GCA_036023855.1 Gadopsis marmoratus | reverse complement strand
GATGTTGGTTGTGGGTGTGTGTGTGTGTCTTTTACCGCTGGTGGGGTATCTTAGCGTGCTCGTTGACCAACAGTACGTCGCGCATGTAGAGCACGGGGGGGGGGGGCACTCCTGCCATCTGCCCCCCCCCACACACACACACACAGAAGTCATGTCTAATTAAGTAGAGAGTTGCTGTTCAGATAAATCTCTCCTCGGGGCGTCATAACGCCTGCGAAGAGCTCGCAGGCTGAATCATTCTGCGGACGCGAAGCCACAGAGGTTTGTTGCAGATTATAGGTCATTTTCTGAATTAACCAAGCCGCCATTTAAAGTAAAGTGCAAGGTTTTAGTGTTGTTGGGACATGAGTTTCCACAAGATAACAAACGTAAGTACTTTGAGCGCAAATGTTGAAAACCAGAGTATCCTGGCCTGAAAGCTGGATTTAAATACTAATTGTATTTTTGTTTTTAACTAGATTTGGGCACCATGGGGCTTTGTATTAATGATGACCATTAAGTTTGCCTTAAGTTTGCGCCCAGGTTCAGGTGTCATATTGACACGACGCCATCATCAAAGCACCAATGTTTTCTCCACACCACAGCTCATAATCGAACAGCCGTTCACACTGTATGAATCGCTGTTTTTCTAATCCTGTTGTAGTGACAGAAAGTATGTCGACCAGTCAAAAGTGATGAAACGTGTGACGTAGCGCTGAGTGAATCCTGTTGGAGGTACGGCAAACGCATCATTATCAACAAAAGGGCAGTTCTCTTAGAGAAAATATGCTGTTTACTACTGACACCATAGCAGATCCAGAACGCTCCACACCAGCGGCAGCCATCTTGGTCGCGTACGAAAATGTCTCAACGGCGCTCCTCTGTACAGTCATCGCATCAACGCCACACCCATGTTGGATAAATGGTTGTGATTGGTGAGCTGAATGGGAGAGGGAGCTCGTGCGTCTATGGGATAACCCTTAACTTTATAAATATGCATATACATGACTGGCTCACAGGCGTCTTTTTAATCTTTAGCCTGTCTGCGTTGGTGAAGAAAAAGATAAGAGAAAATTTTTATTTTCTATGTTGTATCCTGTCCCAACTTCCTGTTTGATTTAAGAAACACGTCAGAAGAGAACCAACAACCATCCTGAAGCCGCTTCATGGGACCTTCAGGTCCTGCTGGAGAGAGACAGACAGCATATTGATTTCTGTCTCGGCTATATCTGGAGTGACATTATGAGCCATTGACCTTCCACACACTGCAGCGCTGCCCTCGTCTATCCCTCCGCCCTGACGTGCTCAGTACGCTCCTTCACTCTCACTCTTTCAGCCTCGTGTATACATTTTTGGTGGCTGAAATGTAAAGTTATGTAAAAACTACCCAGAAGAGGCCATTTAATGCAACTTAACACAGCCTTAACTGTGACGCCTCAATAAATGAAAAGGAATTAACAGAATAAAGTATATATTTATAATAAATTGTTTAAATTGAAAACTCAAGTTCTTTGTCAACATATATGTATGTATATATACATATATTCTCTCACAGTCTCTCAGTTCAGTCTCGCTCCCTCGCGCAAATGGAACGATACAACGTTGACCAATGTAACTAAAAGGTGTGAAGGAATTGTGATGTTTGAGCTGTAACGTTGCTTTGACGAAGGCTCGCAGTTCAGGGATACAAGTCGGTGGCCACGATGCGACGTTTTGTGACCACGGGCCATAGGGCCATGGTTAATGTCGAACCCTTGTGTGTTGTCGAATAGCAAATGGTTTTCAACGGCGAGCTACAGCTGTGTTCAATTTCTACATGGACACACACACGCACATTATAGTAAACAATGATTATGACAGTATTACTGTTTTATAATGAGTCATGTCAATATACTGTATAATTAACTGTGTTTGTGTGTTAAGTAAAAAAAACAGGCGTTTCCCACACATGGGTTGTTTTGACCTGAGTGATAAACTGTGCATATTTACATAACCCCCTCCCCCCCAAACAACACACCCTGGCTTCAGGCTTAGTCACATCACTGATATGATGATACTTTATAGTTCCAGACAGTAAGGTGTGTTTGTGTGTGTGTGAGAGAGAGAAAGCGGGTGATTTCAGGGAAGTCTCACTGCTGACAGGAAAATAGGCAGCCACAGGTGAACGTAGGCGTGGACACACGCGCGCACTGTGAATGCGCACGCTTTGCTGCAAAACTGAGCAACACGCACGTGGAGTTATGTCCTTCCTGCGTGTAAAGCTGCGAGTTATGAGGGGAAGGAAAACGGGAGGAAATACAGGAGGGGAGGAAGAACGTGAGAGAGGGACGAAGGGAGGGGGCAGAGGGAACTGAAAGAAATTATGGGGGGAGAGAAGAAGGAAGGCAGGAGAGAAGGGGAGGGTGGAGCAAGGACACAAGGAAAGATCGAGGCGGGAAGGAGGGCGGAGAAGTGCTTCAAGGAGTCTTTGGAAGTCCACTCATTGAGGCCTGCTCCTCACAGAAACCAAACTTGAACATGAGTGAACAGGTAGAGAGAGATTCGGGCGATGAGGCAGCATGGATGACTGCAGTTCAATAGAAGGTGTGGAACACATACTCACTGATGCAGCTATCCAGTAGGCGCCACCTTTCAAGGACTGTGAGGGCTCTTTCAGGCAAACGTGTTATCAATGGGTGTTTGTGAGAATGTTCCGATATTGAGTTAAATGTTTTGGAATGCATATCGAATGCATTACCTTTCTAATTTGAATTGTCTTAAAGGAATTAATGTTGGGTAATTTTATTAAATCGTGTTATAACTGGATTTGAACAGATCCTGAATTTCTGTTGGCAGTTTTCTAATGCTGATCTAAGAATCATTAACTGGCGACATGGATGCATAATCAGTAAAAGACTGAGCGACCGGAGACAACGAGATACACAAATAGTATGCAAAGAAAGAGAAATGGACAAAAGTCACATGGAGGTCAGCTGCCATTTACTACTACTTCTCCACACCAACAGGAACCCACGGCAACACTGGTTGAAACAAACGCATGATGGGGAAGACAGGAAAAATGGAAGAACAGGAAAAATGACTACTCCTGGTTAAAAACGGTGGGATTCATTCATTTAAAAAAGAACAACCAACCACAAAACATAAGGCCACTAGGTTGCTGTCGCTGGTACACGGTCCCACATTGATCCACATCTGTCAGTGTTCCAGATGTGGACAGTGATATCACACCTGGAACTGACACAATTCAATAACTGTGCCGATGAGCTTTTAGAAACAGACTTTTTTGGGCAGTCGCCTGGAAGTGTTTCCCCATCTTGCTTCTCTGGGAGTGGAACGTTTAGGACGTGCAGCAGCATCTCGGCCCCTTTTTCCAGTCGCTTATTGAAACTTATTTGCGACGTGTGGCTTCGGGGTTTAAGGCACCGACCACGAAGAGCAGCGTCCCCAGTAGCCGTCCTGGGACCTTTTTGCTGCGTCATTCCCCATCACTCTCTCCCCTCATTTTCTGTCATGTCTCTACTGTCAACTCTCTCTAATAAATGCTTGTAATGCCCCCAGGAACGCTTAAAAATACTAGGTGAGGCATTCTGCTCACAATACTTAAATAAGACCGCGTAATCCTTTGCAGTTTTCACAATAGCCAATTGTCATCGAGCACGGCCTCTACTATCTGACCTTTGACTCTGAAACCAAACTGAATAAAACTGGTGGACTTTGGAGACTGAAAGACTCACTGTCTGCATGCGGCGAGCTACATTTTGTGTTTGATACAGCCGCACAAAGCCTGGTTATCTTTTGGCAGTCTAGTTGGTTTGGTTTGAGAAGCTGTGAGGAATTTAACAGTGGTGCTTTATGTCTGTCGTTCTCACGCTAACCTGTCTGTCTGGTGATGGACAGGCAGCCATGTCAGCGTAGTGCAAACCTGGCATCCAGTCGACCTGCCTGCCATGAGACGGCCGCTGCTGTACAGAGGAAGAGGGAGAACGGGGTAGAGATATTAATGATTGAGATCTTACTCCTCAGCTTCATTGCAGGCGGCATAACCTCAGTGTTCACGACAATATTTTAGTCTGGAAATTAATTGATTGAGACGGACAGCTGTGAGAGCTAAGAGCTGACGTTCCGCCTCTTACATATACCGAACTTTGTGAACAACGTCAGTATTTCAAAGAGAAGAGCGCGGCGCAACCATAGCATCCCCTACACCATGATGGAACCGCGCAGCAACAAAGCAAAGGGGTGTGATCTGCCTGCTGTCTGTAATAAAGAAAGAAAAGATTGTGAGTTATGCAAGAACGATAAGAGGAATGAAAAGTCCATGCTCTCCTCTATTTGTCTCACTTAATAAAAACCTCATTGTTTGACAGATAAAGCACCAGGCAGTCGACTGTGTTGGACACACAAGTCTTCATTGAACAAACCATTAATCTGACGCTGACGCACCCTACCTGTCTACTTTCCCGTCTCTCTTTTGAGTCAACCAGTGTTGCACAAACACGCCGTTAAACAAACCATCAGCCTGCTGTTTGAACAGCGTCAACCTCTCTCGCCCTCCCTCGCTCTCTGTTGCTTCAGCACGGCGACCATTTGCAACATAATTGCCAGCATAGTGGCCAAAACGTCCAGTGTTACTTATTTTTTAGTATGTATTTTGGGGCGACATGGTAAGTATATACTGGGCCTTTTGTAGACATGAAACTATATATTTGAGTTTTTAAAAAACTAATTTTTTTTTAAAAAGATTTGTATCTTCAGTAGGAGCCAAAAAGCTCGGGGAGGCTGACAGGCACAAACAATGGTGAAATCATAAAGTACTGAGCGATGGACTAACATATTGTTTTTGGTCTTTTCGTGGGGTTTCTCGACATGTTGCAAGAACAAGTTGGTACACACCTTTTTACACACGAAATGTAATCGGCCAATGAGTCCACAGACGTGGAGGGAATTAAGTGCAAACACCGAAAGTCTGAACATTTTCTCTCAATAAAAGCACAGTAAAACAAAAGTGATAGTTTAGTCATAATCGCCTGTAGCGTGGACTCGTCAGGTTTCACTCCCAAACTGGTTTCAGAGGAATTTGCATCATCACATTCTTTTGTCAAATGCTTTCTCTCTTTGTTTTTTTTTTTTTCTTTTCAGAGTGATGGTACACACACACACAGTAAGGGGGATTTGTTTTGTTTCTAGAGAGGATGTGGACATTTAAACAGACCGGCATTTGTAGTCGTAGCGCGTTCTTATCATCGGTTTGGCTGCCACACAGCGAAAGTGGCAGGAGAGCAGTTAGGAATTAGACCACACGTTACGTTTCTGCAGATTACGAGACGGGTGTCAGAGGTAACTGAAAGGAGCTGACACACCTCGACATCGCTTTGTGCAGCCCTGCCTTTGGTTGATCCTATGTCCTGTCCAGAGGCAGGTTTGAAAGGAGAGACTGGAATGTGTTAAACCCAAATCGTAAAAGTATAAATGCTATAGTTATCTGTGCATGTTTGCTAACAGAGAGAGAAGCGTGTTCAGTTTTAATTTCTCAACGTTTCCTGAGGTTGAACTCTAAAACCGGTTCACTGGAATTTGTACTTTGACACCGTTTCCACTGAAAAGCACTTTGACTTGAAAATACCCACACCTCTCCAAACTGATAGTGGATTATTTGGAAGACAACAAACAAATACATAAGCAGCAGTTACTTGTCAGTCAGCTGAATGCATGTCTGCACATGAAGGTAAGACAGACAGCTGAAGTGTATACACCAAAAATCATGAACCACAGAAGTTTTTAAAACTGTAGCACACGAGAGGCAGAGCAGTCTTTTGTCAGAGGCTCTTGTAAAAGACACACATGCAAACAACATACAGTAGCAATACGAGTAGCGTTTCCAAGGCTCATGAACTCTCCCCGTTGGATGAAATAGGCAGGAAACGGAGCCTGAAACACAGCTTATGCTAAATTAAGATTTCTATGTTAACTGGATTTGTTTAAAGGCTTTTATGCATGTATTTGCTGAAGTTTCTATGGAACCAGTTTATGTTCACTCCAATTTCATCCGTTCTCACTTTGCATGCGGTTCACCCAGTCATGCTAATATGAGCTTCTAGTTGAACGTCTTAGCTACCGCTGTGTGCTGTGCTGTTGTTGATGTAGGCTTTGAAAACGCATATGATTTTATAACGACAAATGAATGTCTTTGGGTTTTTGGTTGGATAAAACAGGCTTCCACTTGAAGACTTTGTTAGAAATTGTGATCGACATTTTTCGTAGACCAAACAATGAATTTACTAATTGGGAAAATGCTCGGCAGATAAATTGATGATGAGACTGATTGTTAGTTGCGACCACTGATATTTGAACCAATGTTGCCGTCTTTTCTTTCTGCCGGTCAGTGGAGCAAGTCAGGATTATCATGGTAGGATTAGATGCTGAAGGCAGGTGATTACACAGAGACTGTAAGTAACTTTATACCTGGTCACGCTGCCTGGTTGACTAAACGGATTGGATAACCGCTCTGTATATATTCTATACATGGAGAGCTCAGACTCAAGAGTTCACTGTGTCACTGCTAGTGGAGCATGTAGACTGTTTTTAACGGAGTTTAAGGCAGGTACCAAAGATTTTATATTATTAGAACCTGGGAATGCGGGTTTTTTTCATAACGTTTTTGTATTTTAATTCTATAACTGACTTAAAGGATCCTTCAATTTATTATACCTGTTGTATTAATTAACATTCTGTAAGTTGTCTAATGGATTAACTGACTAACCTTTTCAGCACTACAGATAAGTAACCATGCCTTTAGTTACTTGACTGCTGGATTTAGTTTTTTTAGGGCGGTTTTGAAATTACAAACATCGGATACTGAAATATTGGCCTGTAGTCCTTTTTCTTTACATGAAAACATAAATAAACATACATTATTTTTCATAAGCATGACTTAAGTTTGGTTATTAGAGAATTATGACCAAGAGAATTACAACTGAAACGTGCATAAAAATCAAAACAAAGTCAAAGATGGAAATGGTTATGTTGTTCAGTCACTACCTTCGTTCTGTTTTCTTCTTCTGAAAGTAGACGGCTGTTTTATTGGCAGCTGTCTCAAGGAACCCTCTGCGCTCAGCCGGTGACCCTTGTGGGCCCCCAGGACCCTAATATAGCAACCACAGCTCTAAAGCTCCCAGTATCAAGCTGCAGTGGACCCTGATACTCTGTCTGCAGTGTTTTCTGCAACAAACCACTGCTGGAGTATTTTGTCTGCGACTGACTGTGACATTCCTGGCAGTCACAACAAATCCTGACAGAATTTAAGGTTTAGGCGAGAAGTGGCGAAGGGAACAAGACCTCCAAGAGCTGCATGCACTGGAATACATGCAGCAGACCTTTTGTAGACATTGTGTGTTCCTGGTTTGTAGCTTGACATTCTTGTCCAGGGTGACCTTCAGTAACTGCTCAAGTAGAATTAACTTTATATATTCCTGTGAATAGTAGGGGTGTGCAATAGTGCACAAAATTCACAGTTTGGTATGTACCTTTTTGTTTTGGAGTCATGGTTTGGAATAGTTTCCATACAACAGGAAATATGAAGGAAGTGCAGAAGATGCTGTAAGTTCCTCTGCAATTATTTGAACAATGTTGGCATTAAATGGTAGCTCACTGGCCATTATTCTTTTCTCAAGGAACTCAAGCTGTAGCATATGGTCAGATAATAAAATTAAATTAGCTGTCCGTAATGCCCTCTAGCCATTGCCACTTTAACTTACTCTGAAAATGAAATCATACTGTGAAATCATAACGCTCCCAAACGATGAATCTAATGGACATGGCCGGCTCCACCACCTCTGGTTTGTTTTGCTAACAGATGTGTGCTTCAAATGGAAACTTGGGAGCTCGTCGTTACGACATGGGGAGTCATGTACACGATATGCTTGGCGGTCAAGTGGCTAAGTCGTGAGAACACAGCTGCTAGGCAACGTCAACATGGTGCCAAGAAAGTGTTTTCTTGACATTCTACGCGTCTTTCCAAGAAATATTGACTGTCTATTTATATCAACATTTTTCTCAGACAGATAAAAGAAATAAATCGAAATTCTATATGCTAAAATTACAATATATTAACGTACTATCCACCAAAAATGAACTTGCATGGCCTCTGCCATTTCTGAAAACATCAGCAAACATGCTACAACTCATGAACTTTAATAAAAATTCCACTTCCGAGGTCATGAATGCCACAAAATTGGCGGGCGATCGTGGACTCTTCTTGTAAACACGACCCCATCTAAACGTCGCACTGAACCGAATGTTCTGTACCGAATGCTTCTGGGTACGAACGTGTACCATTACACCTTGTGAACAGGTCAAAATACCAGCAACACCTGTAGCGTACAAAACAACCTTATTGCCAGACCAACGCATTTCGGCTTGTGGCCTTAAAGATGTTCTTTATACTAAGTGTTTCTGGAGTTTTGACCTCTTCAAACCTTTTCCCTTCTCCATGCATCTCTTGGAAGTGCGTTCCTACTCTGCGGCTAACATATAAAGAATAAGCAGGCAAAAATGTGAATGAATGTAATAAGATGTCAGTTGAAGAACACGAGAGGTACAAGAGATTTGATTCTATGCAACTGCAGGCAGATTTATACACAAGTCAGTTTTCCATCCATGGATTTTCTGAAAGATTAATATGGCTAAAAACGTCCTTGCATGAGATGAGGTTTTGGAAAGATTACAATATACTATGAATGCCTTCAATTCAAAACACTACATTATAATATCTCGAAATGACTTGCGGCCTGAAATGTACGATCAATAATTCAATAACAGCAATTCAATAATGATTGAGGATTCAGCTCCTTGAACACTGCTTTCCTTACAAATGCTGTAAAATGACGTCGAAGTTGAATGTGCTTCAACGTAGGTTTATCTTGTGAGCTCATGATCTCCTTTTCTCTAAATCCCAGTATAAATTTTGTTCCAGCCACAGTCTATTTTGTCCCCGCAGGGATCAATTAAGTATTTGGAGTGCAATCCATTTCCTTCCTCTTCCATTTATTCCAGGTACACTATTAGTTGTTGTCACCGGCAGTATTTCAACATGCAGTGCTTCGTCCCTGCAGCTAGTAAACCTGTCAACCCCATGCCGTGTGTATGCCTGGCTAGCTGTGAAGCTGGGGCCGGCTAACAGCTTTAGCGGTGTGTATCTAAGAGGCTAATGGCGTGGTGTTAGGGGTTAAATCGGTATTATCCCCTCTCTGGTGGACCAGCAGACACAGAGGACAGACCAGGGTGACTGGGTTCAGGGAAATAAAAAGAGAGAAAGTGGGATTCAGATCTCCGTTGCAACAGGGCTTTCCTGCATTTTTAATTGTATAACCTGAACAGCGCACCAGCAGCTGTTGGTCACAGATGTAACCAAGGTCAGAGCCTACAGCACGAACCGGCCTTGGATTACATAATCAGTCAGCTGCTGTTATAGAACGCAGACATAGGAACAGTTTTTACCCCCTACAGGAAGTGTTAAACACCAGGAACATCTCTGTTCAGATCTCTGCAGAAGAAAGAAAGAAAAGCACCTTTCAGTGGTGTTGTGCTGTATTGGTGACCTCTGCAAAGTATTTTTATTTTTTTTCCTATTTATTGAAAGAGTGCAGGTGTTGGTTATTATTCCTTAGATAGTCATTCATTTATGTATCTATTTCCATTCAAATGTAGGACAAGTTTCAGACAAATTACTGAAATGTCAGCAAAGTGTATCAGTGTGTTTCCATCAACTGCCTTTAGAGATGTGAGGGGATTTAGAGTTTAAAGGATTAGTCGATGCATTGATTATGATTAGTCAATTGACGTAACATGAATCGGCAACTATTTTGATAATCATGTATGTAATTTTTCAAGCAAAATTGCAGAATATTACTTGGTCTCAGCTACTCAGTTGTGATGATTTGCAGATTTTATTCCTTTTTTTTTTTTACTTTGCCTCTTTGAATTTCTGGCGTTTCCATTCTGGTGTTTTTTTAATTTTTTTTATTGTAATGTTGCATAGTTGTATGTTGCATGTAGTTGCATGATAACAAATGAAATTCATGCCGCTGTGGGGTTTGTACAGGATTCGTGGTGATAAAACTGGACGATGAGATGAGCTCAGAGAATCAATCACGGCAGCATGACGGCAGCATTGCTTTGCTTGCTTCCTTCTGTTTGTTTCTATATGTTAACGGTTGGCCTGAGAGCCCCAGCCTCTGTCCGCATGTGGAATCCAGAGAAGCCAAAAATAACACTGGTCAGCTGTCGATGGGTTTTACGCCATTCAGAACTTCTGCTGTTGTTCAGAGTAACTCAAAATGAAAGCTGCGAAAGGAATCTTTCATTAATGAAGAACGCACAGGTCACAGATAAAGCTGAAACGTTTAGTCGATCAATCGACAGAAAACAAGTCGACAACAATTTCTGTGTCGATCAGCTGTGTTCCAGTAATGTTGACCTTTGACCCCAGAGGATATTCTTTCCTGAACTGATTTCTCATCACCATCTGAATTAAACTGAATTTAATGTTAGACTCCTGACTTTCTGTCTCATCAATGTTCTTTACATTCTTCAGCTGTTTCTTTTTTTTGCCCAGTCTTTACATGCTGATGTGTTCTGTGTATTTTTTCTTTACCTCCATGCTCTTTATGCCATTCTGATTTTCATTTAGATCACTAATTTCATTTCATTTCAGTCCATTAATACCCATTGGCTTGAACACTCTGCAGCTATAATGCTCCATCAATGTAACAATGAGATATTCTTAAGACAGCCAAATTCATACATGCCACCTCCATAAGCATTAAGATGTTATGGTGAAGCATGAGATAAAATATATCCCATTTTTACTCACGTCATAATGCCACTTTTTTATGATGATATTTCTACATATTGTTTCTCTGTCAGTTCAGTTTTGTTAGCGACTCATTTTGTGGTCAGACTGACTTGTATGATGCTGTCGGGGCTTACTGTCATTCATTGTTCTTTGTGTGTGCTGCAGGCCAGTTATCCTACGTGGGAGGACTTTGTAACCAAAGGAGCCAAGCTACAATCACAGCTCAGGTAAAACACACACATGCACACACATTTAAGCTCAATGTGTAATGACGTTTTCTCTAACTGACCCCACTGGCCAGCAGGTCATGCAACTATTAACTACTATAGGGCTGTAATCAAACCAGAATATTTGCAAATGATGCATTATGTCCAGAGCAGCAGCCTCAGACTAAACCCCTATAATAACCCACATGTCAAGTCTCTTACCTGTAAGAGTGCCTTGGTTCATCATCAGGGATATGAAAACATCAGATTTTCACAGAGTCAAAGAAATAATAAGTCTGCATCCTGATCATTGGAAGGCAGCAGCAGACGAAGTACAAGAGTCTGGGAAACGCTGTCTTTGACTTTTTTTTTACTTGCTCACCAGTCACATTTAGCCTGATCTAAATCTCAGTTGTTAATTTTATCCTGTATTTTTTTTAAGCAACGTGTTGCGTTGAAATAGCATTACTGCAAAATGGTGAGAAGTTTGTCTTTAGTACATAATGTCATGTTCTTGGTAGCTTTGTCCCCCCCAAAACCTCTTAAACAATAACAGCTTACAGTTTTTTTGTATCATGGCTTTATTCTGGCCCCTGGCTGGTGGTTGACTTATTGCTGAATTATGCCAAACATATTCTGGTTATTGTTGTATACTGAACTTTACATGAAAGCTGCGCGTGTTCACAAACGCACACACACACACACACACACACACACACACACACACACACACACACACACACAGCTGGCTCAGTATAATGGCTTTGTTTCCCAGTAGGCCAGTTGACTTTGATAAGCATCACTCTGCCGGCTGCAGCCGGTCACAATCCATTAGCCCTGCCAGTCAGCCAGCTACACACACAGTCACAAATACGACATTCACTCGATCATTCGCTGCGATGTATACTACTCAAAGATCTGCAGTGGTTAATTTGCACACATAACATAATGCCCCTTTTAAATTTTTTAAACATAAAATCAAAGATATGTCAGGGACTTTGAGTCACTGGAATTATTAAGAATGATCTTCTACACTTTAGTTCGTACATCCCAGCATCACAGAAAACATTGTTTGGGGTGTTGCTGATGCTGTCTGATGAGGGATTTAGACCTGTAGTTCAGTACTTGGACTTTAAAGCTACGTGTGCTAGCTGAACAAAGACAAACAAGAGCTTCTGTCAGACACCAGCAGGGTTTGTAGTGTCTTATCGAGGAATGTGGGCCTGAGTTTTCCCACAGCGCCACCAGAGGTCAGGTAACTGAGCATCAAACATGTCTGTGCAGTGTTTCTCACAGCGGAGGCTGGCAAGGAACCTGTAAATTAATTGAGACAATCCGATTGGATAAATTAATCTATGGCGTGCCACTAAACTTTGACTTTTAGGAGATAGTGTGTGTGTGTGTGTGTGTGTGTCTTAATATGAAAGAATTTCCACTCAGGTCAGACACACACTCACACAGAGATGCACACAAACTACTGACAGCAGTGTCATCTGATCTTTTTAGTTAGGTTTTTATGGGTTAATGACCGTGTGTGCGTGTGCACACAGCTATAGAAACATTGACCTGGTTGGTAATGGAACACACAGACAATAGGTCCATTGATGATGATGATGATGATGTGTGTGTGTCAGAAGGTCTCCAGTTGCACTCCTAACACTGGTCTTTGAGGGCGACTGGCTACTCATGTGGCTCCACCAACCCTGCCTCCAAAATAAAAGTCCTTTTATTTTACTTTTTGACCTGGGTCACACTAGTTTCTGCCAGTTCTGAGCTGATGGCACTGCTGGGCATCTTCCAATTTGGAAGGGAAATAAGCTGGATGTGCTTTTCATCTGCTACACTAAGTTTCCTTGGCCGACCACTTCGTCTACGATCCTCAACGTTGCCGGTTTGATTGTGCTTCCTCAAAAGAGCTTGATCAGCACATCTTGAAACCCCAGTCTGCTTTGAAATCTTTGTCTGGGAGAGACCTTGCTGATGCTGATGCAGACACTACCTTGTGTCTTGTTGCTGTGCTCAGTCTTGCCATGGTGTATGACCTGTGACATGAAACTGTCTTCCACAACCTCACCTGGATGCAGAGTTTTAAGCCTCCTACACAGATGTTTCAGTTCATGACCTGTGTTTCAACCTACATGTGAAATTGATGATCATTAGTACCTGTTTGGTATAATTGGTTGATCCAACACCTGACTATAATCCTACAAAATCCCTGACTTTGTGCAACCTGCCTAAGACTTTTGCACAGTTCAGTATATTACGACGCACATTGAATACATTTAGAGCGCTGCCAAATTCTTAGGGGTCTTTTGTGTGTTAATTCACTTGATTCACCTGATGAGCAGTTTTGTACAAATCCAGATTAAATCAGCGCATCAGAGGTCACTCGGAATACTTAACGGAATCCATTAATATACAATACGTGTGGTGTTTGATTCAGGACGACCATCGTGGTGACCGGAGCCTTCCTGGATGCTTTTCAGAAGGTGGCAGACATGGCGACCGGGACCAGAGGTACACGCACACCCCACACTTCACGCATGCACACCGCACACCCCCCCCCCCCCCACGCACACGCGTACTCGCACACAAAGAAACAATACAGACCCAGACAGTTGGATTGTACTCTCGGCTGTGGGCCAGACACATCAAATGGAAAATCATCGTGTGTGTGTGTGTGTGTGTGTGTGTTACATCATGCAAGTGAACCAAGGGAAATGTTTTCCCTCTTGGTCTTTTTGTTCCTTTTTTCCTTCTTACAGTGTGATCTTTCACGGTCACTTTTTTTAGTATAAATAGAGATCATGAGGGAACTAATTAGCTCCATTAACTCTCTGTGGACCAGGCTCTGTGTGTGATATAATATAATGTAGGAACCATTAAGGATTGTGCTACTGGAGGATGAAATGGGCCAGGAAAATTACCCAGCCAATTATCAGTTTGTTTTTTCAACTGTTGTTTTTAGCTTTCATGCTAAAGTTCTTTGGCTGTTTTTGGGTCATCTCTCGCTCTCTCTCTCTGAAGTGACACAGTGAGACCTCATGTGCAGCTGCCTTGCTTTACCCTGGATTAGGTTACATGCATTTACACATACATTCTTCATAGTGTGAAAGGGTGGGTCTTAGTTCTTCAGTGCTGAAGGAGTAAAGGAGTACTCCAACATTGTGAGAAATGCTTTTGTATTCTGGATTAGGCACAACAGTATGTTTCACCATATCAGTTTGTGAAGAATAGAGGTACATCTTTTGGCCATTACAAACATTATGCCCATATGTGACATTAAAAGATCAGCTCAGATAAAAATCGATGCAGAATCAAGATAGCCTATATCCTTTTTATTCAACGCATCCTTCTTCCTTGTCAACCTGGCGTCTACATTACCCACAGTGCAACTCGATACCGGCAGTTTCCTGAGATTCTGGTGTGTTATGCTAGTAGCAGCTAATGTAGCCTGAAGCTGCAAGCAGAGATAAGGAGCGGACTACAGAGGTCTGGCAACCTTAACTCCACACCCCCAGATTTGTTTAATTTTTAAACTTGTAGTCTTCAGACCTAACCGGCGCTGACTCAAGTGACATCACTTGTGGAAATTTATCAGGTTTCGCACAGCTCCCTTTGGAGGCATTACACAACTTTTTTCACTTATGCAGTAGTAACCCCTCCCCCCCCCCCCCGTAAACATTCTTTGATGTGTAAAATCGGAAAGAGTTGGCAGCCCCCCATTGTCTAAAATGAGAATGTATGCTTAAGCATTAAGATGCCCCCTCATTTGAACTCAAGGCTATATTTGTGGACTGGGATGTTTTTTATCATGTTTTCTGTGATGTATTTGCCTTTACCAAATGAATAATACGTGGAACATTTTTATTCTAGGCTCACTCCAAACATTAACAGAACATCTCCTGTGAATACGGTATTGATGCAGACCACAGCTGTATATAAATACATAGAGGACGTGGTCAGGGACGTCCGGTGTTAAAAGCTGCAGAACCTGTGTGTTGGAGCTTTAAGACAGTCAGCTGGTGTATGATTATGTAACACAGAAGTCAGTTGGTGTTTAAAGGAAATCCAGAAACGTGGATGTATGTGTGGGAGGTGAATCATGGCTGCTCCCTTCCGTGGAAACCTCTGCAGACCTGCTCTGTCTTAGTGTTATCAAAAAAGAGGCAACACACATTAACAAACAAATAGGGCAACTTAAGCTGTTTTGTGGCAGTGCAGCTTCACCGTTCCACAAACATAAAGCACAACCTCTAATAGCACAGACAGAGCAGATTTTACATAAATAACAGCACAGTCCTTTAAATACAGAGGTTAATGTGAAATATAAGCCGCTTCAGGCAGCTTCACATTACATTGTGCAGCACATGACATCACCTGAAGCACAAATAAAGCCCGACCATCTCGGTATCATAAGGTTATAATCATGCATCTCATGTCACAAGACATACAGTACAGGCCAACACCAGGAGGAGACAATTTCGACAATGGACAGCCGCACGCAGAGCAGTCGGCACTTACAGCACGTGTTTCTCTCTCTCTCTCTCTCTCATACCCGTATGTACTTTATATGTCATGGTTGCTAAAATCAACAAAACCCTGCAGAAGTCATTGTCAGGAAAGTCTGATCGCTGTTTAACGCTTAAAGTTCACAGGCTCAAAGTGTGCTGGAGCCAATGTGTCCTTTACTGTCAAGTACCCCTTTTCCACCAAGGCAGTTTAAGTGCTGGTTCTGGGCTGGTGCTTCATTTGGAACCAGTTTCAGCAAAAGAACCTGCTCCAGGCTAGTAAAACTGGTTCCAGAGTGGCACCACTCTTTGCTGGGCTAGAAACAAGAACTGCTTATTTCAGGGGCTGGGGGCTGGATTATTGTGACCAACCAAGACGAACAGAAACTTTGTGACCGCCATTTTTAAAAACCAGAGCTGAATAGATGTGAAATCAAAACAGCAGTGGTCTGTGAAAGAGACCAACTTTCCGCTTGCACAGTGGTCCTCGGCAGAAGTGCAAAATAAAGTCGAGGGAGCGTCCAGAACGAAGACGGTATTCGAAATTCGAAATCGGCGTCCATAGCAATCAGCAGCACAAATACGTTGGGCCAGTCGTGTTTGCAATGATGCAAACCAACTGCGAACTGGCACTAGCACCAGCGCAGAACCAGCACTTGGTTCGCGTTGGGTCTCCCAAGCAAGCCCCACTTTCCTGCTGTGCAAATTGATCCCTGTGTGTGTGTGGAAAAATGTAAGTTGCTTTGGACAAAAACATCCACCAGATTGTTTTATTTAAAGAAAAGGTGCAGAACTTCTTTACACCCTTTGTTCCTTTTGTGCCACGTAGCTCTAAAGCGAATTGTTGAATAATCATTTTGTGTGTCTGTAGAGGATATTTGTATATCACCACAATCACAAGTGACAGTCAATAAAGAATACAAAGGTCACTGATAACGCAGCGGTTGGTGTAAGCATGGGCTGGTGCAGGGATTCAAATAGGGCTGAAACTGTTGGTCAGTTAATCAATTATCGGAAAGAAAATGAACAAACAAATTGATTACATTTCAGTCAATTGTCAATCAAACAAGACAGTCATTCTCTTCTGAAATGTGAGAATTTGCTGCTTTTCTTTGTTTTATATCAATGCAAACTGAATTTCTTTCACTTCTGTTCTGTTGCTTAGACAAAACAAGACATCTGAAGACGTCAGCTTGGGTTCTGGGAAATTGTGTTGGGTATTTCTCACTTTTTAAATCGAATGACTACAAAAAATATTTGCAGATAAAACCCATGTAGACAGCTCACAGGTTTAACCTAGGGTTGATGTGGGATGAGTATAAGAGTTACGTATGGGCCTACAACTGAGATCCAACACCAGCCTGTAGCCCGGTCTTTAAGACCTGACCTGGTCGAGTCAGACTGATGCTGCCAAATTAGCTTGCCATGCAAATGCAGTGGATGGGGTCTCTCCGTCTCCCCACTGGGTATTGTATATTTCCTTGCAACACAACATGCGTGGAATGCACGACGAGTAGTCTTCAACGGGACACCTTTTCTGATTCGCGTCTTCTTTACATGACTTGCCTCTTTCGTTCAGCCTGTGTTGAACAGGTAACACTTCTTTTGATCCTTGCCTGGTTTAACTCTGCAGCAGACACAAGACTGTTGCTATCTGTTAGCTTTACACTGAGCTAAATTCTAATACGGCAAAGCACATTCCACTATACTGTGTGTGTGTGTGTGTGTGTGTGTGCACACATCTGTGTACTGTGTTTTGACAACCGTCGTCTCCTCTATAGGAGTATATTGATGGCAAAAGATTTGGGAGCACAAAGCTAATTGAGTTTTCTTACAAATCTGTAACTGTGCGCTCTGTATTTCTGTTTGTTTTTTTTTTGTGCTCTCTCAAATCTTTTATCTTCAATATACTTCCGTACTCCTCCTCCTCCTCCGTTGTGTCTTTCTCAGATTTTTCATCCTGTCAGCTGCTGTTTGTGAGAAACAAAAGAAAAATAGAATAGCTGACTTTAAGGGAGGCCACGTGTTACCTCTATGCTATACATAACACACATACACACAATTACACTCTTTGTGATGACAAGTCTTTTCAGCATGTAAAAACACTTAATTTTTTCTCCCTTTCAGCCCTCATAGCACCCACTGGGGACTGTGTATGTGTGAGAACTGGTCTGGTGGGTTTTGTGGTTGATTTTCATGGTAATGCCCATGTCCTCATCTTTCTGTTATCTGGGAAGTATAAAATGCTGTGTGTTTGAAGATTGTTTACCAGGAGAGACGGACAGCCTTTGCTCAAAGGCATCTCAGTGGTGCTACACACCTGGTGTGGGAGTTTCTCTGTGTGGGAACCTGCCGGAAAGTATTTCAGTGTCAGCTGACTTTAACTGTAGTTTATGCCATGTAGACACGGACAGTGTCATTGCGCACCGTCTGCGCAAATAACAGTAATTGAACTTGGCAAAAAATCAAAAAACATTGTGTAATGGATATATATGGTGTGTAAGAAGCAACAGAAACAGGGTTTAATTATAGCACTTGCTTGATTTTATTTGCAAATATCTGTCATGTAAATTTGGACTTGATCTAGAAATTACAAAAATGTCTTTCATTGGCTGGCACGACAGTTGGTGGTGACAATTTTGTTTGAGTGATGCTGTATTATTGGTTTGTTCAAGTGCCACATTTTAAGACCACCTGTCAGGTCACTGGGCCATTGATTGGCAGACGCAAAATGACACCTGATCGATCAGAGTGCCCCTAAATAGAAGTTGTGAGGCGTCGGTGTGTCTCTCTGCTTTTCACTGGCGGCATGTTCTGTTCGTTCTCCTGGCTGTGTGTCTGTGTGTTTTGTTACACCAGATTGAGTTTACATCAAATTAAATCACACGTGACTTCATTCTATTATATTTCAGTAAACCGCTCTGTACTATCTGATCGCTTTCTGCTCCCATCCATCCATCCCTCCCTCCCGCCCCTGTGTTGCACTTAGTTTCTTCTTTAAAATCATGTCCTTTTCCCTCCTTTTTACACATATAGTTTTCAGACTTTTGTTTCCGTGTTCATCCTTCAGAATAAAATGCAAAAGTTGAACATGTAACAATATAGATTTACCATATTTTTGAGACTGATGTCTCTAGATAACCGCAGACATGAGCGATAATATTCAGGAGTGATGATGTGATGAGTTTCGGAGCTAAAACTTAGCATAAATCTTGTCACAATCAGCTGATTTTGAAGGCATGTTCCTCTCTTCTCTGGTGACTCCACATGACTGGTTTCCCCGGCAACCAAGGACTAGTTGACGTCTTTGGCATCATGGGGCTTTCAAAGAAAACGCATGCACGTACACACACAGAGATCACAAGGTCCCTTTTCTGAGTGCTGACTAGTTGTAACTGAGGTAACGGTCAACTCTGTGGATTTTGGATTGCAGAGGTGAGGAGACAGTTTGTTCCATCCAGCTGGTCAGTTAATCAATAACAGAACAGGATCAATATAAAGACTCAGCTGGGGGCTGTTACTGTAACTCACTTGAGTTGTTGTCATGGCGAGCGGCCTCATTCGGTTACAGGATAGGAGCGTTATTGTATAGCAGAATATTATAGATCATTACCCGCACACACGTTCTGCTTCACATTTCTTAAAAATGAACTCGCAAAGTTTCAATCCCGACCGAATGTTTGTAAGAGGTTTGTCTACCTGATGTGTGACACCAGAGTACAGGGACTAGATTCAGAGGAAAAGAAAACCCCAGTCTTTGTGGAACAACCTGGAAGCGGTGAAATCGACAGGAATTAATACACACACTCAGACCTTTCTTGAAAGGGCCACATTATGAGCTGTGAGTGAAGCTGGAAAATCTGGTTTTAGTAGGAGGGTGAACAGTTCTCTCTCTGTCTCTGGCGTTGTGTCTTTGGAAAATGGAGGGAAATTTATAAATGACTGGAGCAGCTTTTTATTTTCCTCTTCTTTTTCCACCCAGAGGAGTTTGAGTGATGTTAGTTGAATTATTCATATTCCATGTCATTAACATATCTACGTGTTCTACTTTGCATACAAAAATAAGTATAGAAACGACCGAACAAAGCCAATGAGAGAAATGTGTAATAAGTAAAACAAAAAAAACCAAAAACCTTTCACTTAACTGTTTTCTCACTGTAAATTATATCTGAAAAATATTTTCCATACTTGAATGTCTACTTCCATTCAGAATGTATGTTTTTTAATGTTTCACGTTACTGTTTTCTGCTTTATATTGACAGCTGAACGTTACCAAACGCAGTGAAACTGGGTTTTTTGATACACTTTGTGGTCAAAAGTAAGCGGACAACCTTTAGTTTAGATATCGGAAGGGAAATGTTAATGCGGCAGCATTCAATTATATTTTTAAACATTTCTTTATGGAGGTGGCTCCATAAAGAAATGGTTTTGGGGTAGGCCTGCACATATCCCTGACCTCGGCCCCATCCCACTGACTGCAAACCAGGCCTGATCTCCCAACATCAGTGTCGGACTTCGCTAAGGCTCTTGTGGCTGAATGGGAACAAATCCCTGCAGCCGGGTTCAAAGATTATGGTTGAAAGTCTTCGGAGAAGAGTGGAGGCCATTATGGCAGCAGATTAGCGCTATGGGGCAGTGTTTTGGTGAGTGGGTACTTGTTTTGTTTGTATTAAGCTTGTGGGAAACCGTACACGATCATGCAGGTAATGTGATAAGACATTCCTTCCAGTGGTTTCACGCCGATCTGCAATTGGTGGTAATGTGCCAACGTAGTGGTGTTGCGTCACCAAAATACAGGGAAGAAGACTGCAAGGTAGCAAACGTGGATGGAAACGATGCAGGTTTTGCAAACGTTTTATGAGGAAAAAATTCAGTCCTTTGGGACTAAATGCTGCACACAGTCTCACAAAAACACTAAATGTTTGTGCTTGCTTGTTTAAGAATGAGATGCTCGCCAATCACATGTGGCTGTAATGTTCAGGCGTCCACGTACTGTTGACAACGTGGTGCACTTGCAGGTGATTCTACACACCCAAAACATTTGCTTGATCCAATGTCACATTTCATTTCATTTCATGTATTGATAAACTCAAACCGATAATTTATCCAGCCTTTTCAGTGTCGTGCATCAACAGCACACTAAAACCAGAACAAAACAAAATGTGAGAATCAAAAACAAACTCACTCCCACACTAATTCTGTCTGATCTTGTCAGTTTACATTTTTCTTTCGTCATCTCCAGTCGACTCTGAGCTCCATTAGACATGTCTGAACACAAGCACAACATACGCACGCCTACACACACACACACACACACACACACACACACACACACACACTGTGCTGTGAATTTTATAATGCTGTCTTCAATGAAACTGATGTAAATATTTATTCAGTCATAGCGTAAGCTCGCATTGAAGCCATAAAGAAGAACTTGTCGAGATAACCAAATGAGAGCAGACTACATTTGAATGAAAGATGCAGCAGAATAGTATCAGTGCAGTTTCAAATGAAAAAACCCAAACACCATCAGATACGTGCGATACCTTGGAAATGAAAGGATAATTGCGGTTCATTACGCCTTGGATTTTATTATTGCTGTTGCGTTTAAGCTGTAGTTTTAGTGATGGTTTTGGTGTCACTGAAAATTATTTGGAAAAGAAAAGCAGTAAAAAAGTTACTCACTAGCTGCAGTTCCATGGACAAGATTTCTTCAACCCGATGGGAATCGTTCTCGAGAGATTCCAACTTGACGGTTTACATGGACGCGAAATAATGTGATCCGATAACATGTCCGATTACATGCACGAAGCATTTAATCAGAATATAACTCTATTGACATGTGCACAGTGGTTCTGCCCACTGTGAAGCATCTAATCTGCCGTAAATATAACACAATATTTGTCAGTGATGTATTTCTGTCGCCACTACAACGATCCGTTGTCAATATAAAAATATTCATTACAGCATCTTTAAGAAAGGTATCTTGATTAGATGTTTTGAATATCACACAGTTGTTGCTATAACAGAAAAAGTTACTATGTGGTGAAATAAAAGCATGGATATTTTAAACCAGACAGCATTTAACACGCACATGTACAAAACTTTGTATGACAGACTTTAAGATAATGTTGGTGTGACAGCTGTTCTAGACTTAAATGAGCTGCAACTGGGAGGGATAGGCAAATAAAGCAAACGCACCTCACCTTAATGCTTAACCAACGCCTCATACCTCAGTTTGTCTGTATGTGTGGCCGACAGTTGTTTAGTCTCTGAGCAGTCGCGGCAGATCGGGTAGGAGAGAAAGAGAGGCAGAAGGACAGATGGGTGATGAGGCAGGCAAGGATAAGAAACGGGAAAGAGGCTGATGGAGGCTAGATGAGTTTTTGTGGGAACAGAGGAATGGGGAGAAGGAGGACGGAGGGATTGAAGGAGTGAGTGCTTCAAATGAATGTCAAGTGTGTACAGTCAGCGGCAGCCCAGGTTACACTCTGACACACACACACCTGATCTTTAACTGGGACTGTGTTTTATTTTTATTTTATGTAACTCAGCAGTGAGTCAGCGTTACAGCCTCTGTGTGTGCGTGCAGATATTAAAATGACATGAAATGAGTCATTGTGAAATCAGACACTTAAGTGTAAATCTGCTGTGTCACTTTGTTCCATCTCAGAATCGAGCTGAGTGATGCAGATAAAATCAAAAGTCACTGCATGATTATCAAAATGACGGGCAATATCCAGTCTAGGGCCCCAACTAAAGACTATGATCATTATTGATTATTGCTAATTATTTTCTCGACTTTATTGCCATATCGACATGATTGATTGGAGTTCGTCTTGGTGAACTCACTTTTAAAAACGGAAAAAGACAAATAGTAGAACCACTCTCATAATTCACGTAACATGATGACCGCTACGCAGCCCCATATGCAACAAGCTGCGATGCGCTGTGTGTTCTGACACCTTTCTACATCAGAACCAGCAATAATTTTTTCAGTGGTTTGACCATGACCCTGTCGCTGGTTCAGCGGTTCTCCTTCCTTGGACCACTTTTGTTCCAGCCATCACAGTTTGGTTCCTTGTCAAAGTCGCTCGCATCCTTCTGCTTGCCCATTTTTCCTGCTTCAACTCATCAACTTGGAGGACAAAATGTTCACTGGCTGCCTAATATATATATACCCCACTAACGGGTGCCATTGTAACCAGATAATCAATGATCTTCACTTCACCTGTCAGTGGTCATACAGTTATGGCTGATCGGTGAATATCTGTGACCCTTATTGCTTTTGTGGCCCTTAATAGTTTCTCTCAGACACTAAAATGTTTTGATTATTCTGTTAGATTACCCAGGAAGTAGTTTCTGAAATAATTTGAAATCCTGTGTGTGTGTGTGTGTGCAGTTTAACAAGGAAGTGCAGTTTCCATATATAGGCTGGAAGAAACCATTGTCGGTGACCTTGGATCCACTGTAGAAGTGTTGCAGCTTTTTTCCTTCTCTCCCTTTCGGTGTCAACATTTATGTTGTCTTCCAAAAATCTGAATAAATGTTCTAAAAGTTGTCAAAACAAAATGCAATTCTGTTTAATATGAATCTTCTGCTGTTACATTAGTTAAAGTTTAACAACACATCCATACTTCCTGTTTTCCCTCTCTGACCTAGTGCAGCATTAATGCCAATGTAGGTGGCATTAATATGCTGTGATTGCTTTGCTGGAAATAAAACAAGAGCTGAATGTTGAAACAGGTTCTGCATTGTCATTATTTATTTGAAAAAAATCAGTTTTTTTCACTGTTAATTACTTTGTCTGTGTACAGACAGACTAACTTCAGGCAAGTGTAAATGTTTTTGCTGTGTGTGTTTGTGAGAGCGCTGGTCTCACACACACAAGTGTTTGCATAAAGAACCTGTGTGTGTGTTTGGGTGCACGCACGAGCTATTATTTTTTTCATGAAGTGCTATTAGACAGTGTTTCTTATTATGTGAGGATGACTGTTTTAATTTTGTGTGTGTGAGGCTGAATATTGTTCCATCCAATTAACGGAGGCTGATTGTGAAACGAGGTGGTCTCGTTCTTACACAATCCATTAACAAAATGACACAAAATGCACAAAATGGTGTTTGTAATGCAGCGCTTAAGCTCCTGTTACATGCTGGTTGTTATTTCATACTTTAAGTGAATGAGAAGTTGCTTCAGGTTCACAGTGTGAAACGATTTCTATTATAACGCACAGCTGAAGTGAAAGCAGAGTCCATGTTATACAGCCACTGACAAAGTTGGGCGATATCCTCTTCAGTTAGATTGAACACACATTGTTTTAAGGAATTCTGTACACGTTTAGTCAATAGCCATCATCATCAGCTGGCATTTTATTTTGTAGTTTCAATGCTCCAAACTGAGCTTTATTTTGAAACATTGGTTTCTTTTCAAAATCCAGTTCCTCACCCGATTGTTGTGTTGTTGTTTTTGTTTTCCAGGTGCCACCAAAGACATCGGCTCAGCGCTAACCAGGATGTGTATGAGACACCGTAGCATTGAGTCCAAACTCAAACTGTTCACAACGTAAGACACACACACACACGCACACACACAAGCATCGCATGTGATAGGAAGGATAAGTAAGGTACACTTTTATTTATAGTGGGCCTTTCAAAACACGAGGTTACAAGGTGCTGTACAATAACAGGTTAAACATTACGTCATTAAAAGATCAGTGATGCAATAAAAACAAGCGGTTAAAAATGGTATAACTAAAAAAACAGGTGAGTCTATAGTAATTTCTTGAAACTATTCCCGAACACCTAGGTGACGGTGTGAATGATGGTTTGATGACACCTTTTATCTGAGAGTGTGGGAACTAGACACTAATTGCTCTCAACAGACATAAGCTCATACACATGACAGCCAGTGTGTGTGTGTGTGTGTGTGTGTGTGTGTGTGTGTGTGTGTGTGTGTGTGTGAGAGAGAGCAGGAGTTGCGTGTTGTCCTGACTTCATCTGTCATCACTGTCACTGCTACAACATCACAGTTGTTCGTCATTACTGCCTGTTGTCATTAGAGAAGCTGTCAGTCAGATGATTCTCTCTCTCTCTCTCACACGCACAAACGCAGCGTGTGTGAGGTACCGCTCAGGTTAAATAATGTTGGGCCATCCAAGGATAATGAAGGCTTTTGTTACATCCAGGTCTTCATTTTTTTGTTTTCTCCATCAATTATTGCAACAGCTCCACCACAGAGACACAGCTTTATATTAAAGTGGCAATAATCAATATTCTTTATAAACATAAATGAAGACTGTAAATCCTTTTCTCTCAGTGCTCTCTCAGAAAGTCTCATCACTCCTCTGGAGTTGAAGATGGAAGAGTGGAAGAAAGTGGCCAGTCAGCTGGACAAAGACCATGCTAAAGGTATACACACACACACACACACAGACGCACACAGACCTGCACACATGCAAACTCTCCCTCACTGCCGGCTTGTTCTGGTTGTTTAGAGTACAAGAAGGCCAGAGCAGACATCAAGAAGAAATCGTCAGACACCATCAAACTGCAGAAGAAGGTGAAGAAAGGTAAGAAGAATGCCTGTTATCTCCAACATCACCTTAATCTCACATCCAGCAGGTTTTCAGCAGCACTGAAATGAACACTGCAACAATAAAATCATCTGTCGGGTTATATATCGACACGCATTCAAAAGCAAAAAAGAAGGTAAACGACGGCACTGATGTTTTTACATTAGTTGCAGATGGCAGAGCTAGTTTACTTCAGAAGAAGCAGCCACCTGCTGAATTTGAAAATCCATCTTCCGCAGAGCGAGATAAACCTCCACAGTAAACATGAGTCTGTTTGATCCTGCCCTCATTGTGTGGAGATAAGTGTTTTCAGATCTCTGCTGCGTTACGTTATGCTCTGCCTCCTGTCAGTCACCCGACACCCAGAGGGAAGAAGTAATCCCTCGGTTTCTTTGCTGGCATAACTGCCACGTCCATGTTTTATGTAGTCTTGTGTTTGAGCCAGAAAAAAAAGAACTTTCTTTGGTGGGTTTTGACCTGTTTTTTTTCTTTTTCTGATCCCTTTTAGCACATTAGAGATTAAATATCCCCTATCCAATATCCCATCTTCATTTATCCATTTAGTGGGAAATATTGTTCCCTTCTTCCCTCCAGGTACAGAGTCTTTAACATTTCAGCGCCAGTGGAGGATTTATGTAACCTAGATAGAGCCACTTCACTAGTCACAAAAATGAGAAACAAGTCTATTTTTAGATGAAGTGGCGAGGCTTTCCTAAACACTGTCAAACAATGGCATTGGACCACGATGCGCTAAAGCAAAAGTTGGGAACTTCCAATGGGTAACATGATGCATCTGATGCGTTGACAGATGATAACCGATAATAAGATGGGAAAGAACACAAAACACTACTGCTATGCAAAATGTTGTCCAATTTTCAGACTTTTCTCAAATGTTTGCTTTTTTGTTGCGTGTGTGTCGGTACATACCAGCAGACAGACCGATAATGACATGTTTAGGAAAACAAACATCAGGACTTGGACTTGACTTGGTATTTGCTGGTCCGGACTTTGACTTGTTGGTCTTGATTTGGGACTTGTCTCTGGACTTCATAGCAAACACTTGAGATTCATTTGTGACAATGAGTTTTCCATTTTCCAGAACGTTGTCTCGTTCATCTCAGCAGTCATTTTGTCAAAGTAGGTCTCACTATTTTATATTGTTAAATGTGGGACACTCAAAGCATCGGATTGATGTTTTGAATTTCAGAAGTGAAGCTGAGTGTTACTGAGTGTTTAATTGATCTTTAATGTCTATGAATCACTCCCAAGTTCAGACCGATCGAGCAGCTTCTGAGCTGTGAGGCCTTTAGAGACTTTCAGCCTTGTCTGTTGGACTCTTGCCATAGCAACCCAGACATAGTGCCAGGCAGGCACCTGGGCCACACCCTTCCCCGCTATCAAAGCGACACACCCTGTGGTTGCCATGGTTGCACCTGGCCTCGTCATATATCCCATAATCAAAGAAACAGAAAGCTCGCCAGGACAGACTGCAGATGGCCTTAAATGGTGGAAATAGAACGGAAACGCCCAAACGCGTCCACACACACCACAATCAAAATGGCCTTCATACAAATATCCTCTCTGTCCTCCCTCTCGACGAATCCAATACGCAAATGCTCAGACACAGACATAGTCCGTACACACATCACATACTAACACACAGGCGGTGCGGACCCGCCCATGGTAAACGGAGTAGTGTCTGATGTGGGTTTAACATCTCTGAACATGTTTTCTGCTACGTACCTTATTTTTTCTTTTCTCTTTCTGTCCCTTTACTGTCTCTGCACTCTCGGTTCAGTCAGTCATCGTGACTTTTTCTTTAAATGATCAGAAAACAGTTGGTGGAAAGAAATACAACTTGGGTCTTATTTTCATTCAGTATGTAAATTGACTGACCTTAAGCATCCACCCCTTTCCGTCTGTTGCTAATCAGAGCAACTTTCGTATCCCCCACGGGGAAGTTAGTTTGGTCCAGTGCTCCAGACATAAGCACACCATAAATCCACAGTAAAAACAATACAATACACAATAAGACCACAACACAATCACTATAAATCACTTTAGCTCGTATTAAGACAGAATAAACCAGTAAAGTCAAATAAAAACGGTCAATCCAAATCAGTAAAACCAGATTGACCTGCTAAAAGACCTGTTCTTGTATCTGCCAGTTTTGAGTATGTGGGGCGAGTTTCATTTAAGTTTATGTAAAAAGATGTCCGACAGGTCATGAAACAAAACAGAAATTCTGATTCGTTGTTAATAAGCCAACAGTTTACAGACGATCTAAACCAAATTATTCAGCAGTCGGCCTGAAAGTGAATTCACCTGAAATGTTGGAAATAAGTACAGTAAGTACGGTAGGTCAAAGTTTAAGCAGGAAGTGGGTCTGTAAACTGTGATGGACTTTTACAACGGACTTACGGGTTAATGATTTTACAGTCCACCTTTGTTTTCTCTCCTGATTAAGTTTGTCTAACCAGACTTCTGCTACTAACTTGGTGAGTATTATAACTCAGCGAAATGATGGACCAAAAGCACAACAATTAAAACCCAAACAAAAGTTGTTATTATTGTTATTCAAATCAAAGAACCATCCCGTTTTCATCGGTGTGCTCTCTACGAGGAGTGTCGGGCTCAGAGAGACGATGAGTAAACAGGTAAGCAAAAGAAACTCAAACACAGGAGACACAGGCAAAGCTTCACATGTTGCTACCACGTAATGACACACACACACACACACACACACAACTTAGTCCTACACAGTATACCAAAACTGTTTCTGTACACTCCCCAGTCAGGGCTTCACATTATAATTATCCCTTCTGTACAGTTCTGCGTGTGTGTGTGTGGGGACACCATATAATAAGCAAGCACAGACTGAAGGACCTAACTGCTGTAGCTGTTGGTTAAAGAAAACTACTCTTAACAAAAGTCCCATGTTTTTCTTTTCAGCCGGGGACTATTTGTGAACTTTTATGTTGTCTTGTGGATGCATTTCTCTTCTGTTTGCAGCTTTATAGAACACTTCACCTGTTTGCACACAGTCCAGACACTAATGTTACACCTACATTAAAGTGGGTTTAAATCTATGTTTACCGGCTTTCTTCTGGCTGCAGGTCCTTTTCTGCGTTCAAACCCTGAAACTCTCACAAGCTCGTTTTTTTTTTTTTTTATTTACTGAAAGAGCCGGCAGTCTCTCACCGTCGGTCTCCCTTCTCTTACTTCACTCGAGTTGATTCTCCTTTTGTTGGACTGCAAAAACATACGTAGTATAATGGCGTTTGAATGAAAAGAAAACCTTCAGTCGAACTGTAAACATCTGTTCCATCGCTAATCAGTCCATATGATTCTGTGTGTGTGTGTGTGCGCTCTGTCATTATGTGGTGTGTAACCACTGCAATCCAACTGCCTAGAAAGAGAGAGAGGCAGATGATGGGAGGAGAGTCAAGGGAATAGAAAGACAGACATAAAGGTGCTATTGGTCATCTCATTCTTCACACGCAAACACACCAGGGCTGTTACTTTTTCCAAAATGCTTGTTAGCTTGGACACACCCTGTTCACAGATTTTTAAACTGCATTTCAAACCCAGACTTTACTCCAGCGTCCCTTTTTATCTTTACCCTTAACTGTCTACAGCGAAATGTACACGTGGTCATTATGAAGTCCGGTGTTTGTACCGGCTACGTAAATGCTCATGTTTCACTTGTGCAACCCAAAGCAATACTACTAGCTTACTTGGTGGTGGTAGTAGTAGTACAAGGAATGTGTTTTGGTCTAGAGGACAGCATTACTTGATTATTCTTTGGAAAAAGGCAAAGAACTGTTACTGCAATAAACACTTTAAACTGGGGCCTGAATTGATGAACAGTTTACATATCATTTACTAACCCAAAAAAGGTTGCTGTAGTGTTGAGAACTCTGATAAATGGCAGAGATTGCAATGTTATTCTGACGTGATGAAAGAAAGCGGACCTGTGCTGTCTGCTGTGACGCAGGTAAGGAAGATAAGTTATATTTATGAGATGCTATAGTGTCACATGCTCATACGTGGCTGCAATTTGCCACGAAAACATGTAACCTAAGAGGAACGACTTGTTAGCCAATATAAGATACTTGTGTTTTGTGCTATTTGTTTTCATTTTTGAGATACCATTTCTGTTGGTCCACAGCAAGCTTACCCTGGTCTTTGGAGGAGGAATAACAAAAATACAGCACCAGCTCCCGAGTTGTGTTCAGGTCCCAAATTTTGGCAGCACCAGTCAAGGTCAGCGGGGTTCAGGTCTCACTTTAGGCATGTGAAAAATATAAAAGTATAAAATATCAATGAAGAAAAGGATAGAAGGATGAAAATATCAAAGATTCCTATACGTGGCTGCACGGAGAAGAGGAGGAGGACAAGACGAGGGACTGAAGTCATCCTCTCCATGACTCCACAGCAGTTTCTGTGGTTAGAAGGGAGATCGAGTGAAAGAGAGGATTGTACAGAGTAGAAAGAAAAGAGGAAATGTATATAATGATAGAGACAAAACAAAGGAATTCCCATCTCCAAACAAAAGAAGAAAGAAAAGAGAGAACAGCTGGTTAAAGATGGATGGACGATGTAATTATCTCTCCAAGTGGTTGCATTAAAGAACGGGGGGGATGTTTGAGGAAAGAGATGAGGTCATGTGGCTCTTGAGTAGATAGACAGAAGAAACAAGAGGAAGAGAAGATCGAGAGGAATGCGGTTGTGGATGTTGAATGAGGAAAAGAGGGTAGAGGAGGAGTTTGGAAGACGAGATGGAAAGAGGCCGACGGAAGACGAGCAGAAAGTATTAAAGAGGGACGAGGGAAAAGGTTAGTCTAGATGAACGCTAAGGAAAGGAGACAGGTTCAAAGAGGATGTGGAGAAGCTGAAGTAAAGAAAGTATTTTGCAGGAGGAGGCAAAAGGACAGTCGGATAAGTGAAAGAAGGAGAGCGGCATGAGGAGAGTGAAGAGCTGTGAGGTGAAATGTGTCAAATGTTCTCATTTGAATCTCCAGGCTTTTTTTCCTGTTGTTTTTTTTTTTTTTTTGCATACAGCTGCTTCATGTCTCAATCTGCTTCAAAGAGCTCCACGAAAACCCGTTTATCACCTGAACTAAACTACCACATGAGAGGAGTTTGCCTTCGGGGCCTGTCTGCCTGAAAGCGTTTAGGAAGTCAGGTGATGTAGTATAAAGTCTCTGTAGTGAGGAGGTCGGGCTGGATCCAGGAGTCGTGTGAATCCAAAAGTCAATGCTGACTTACTATTTTAACCCAAACCATGATCTTTTCCTAAAAAAGTAGTTTTGGTTTCTAAACCTAACCAAACTGACCGTTTCACAATGTTAATCGCGTGTTAGAAAGGCTTTCTGGTAAAAATCCCTGAAGGAAAACCTTTCCCCACATGCCCTAGCCACCTGTCTGACATTGATGACATCATCAGTGTGTGGCGCAGATGGTCTAGACTGTTGGATGAATGAGCCCTTTGAAAGCAGCAGCTCAAATTTAGACTGCTGCAGTGAGAGCTCTGTTATTTGGGGAAATTAGTCCTCATGAATAAAAGCATACAGTATATGTTGCAGGAATCAGCAGAAAGCACATTACTTTTCATTGTAGCAGCAGTTATGTGTCATTACAAAACGTTTTACCTTCATCGGTAACATCTTTACAATTACTAACCAACATCTAGGAGAGTGTTACAGTGAGAGAGTAATTCGGGGTAGAAGTCTTAACGGGTCCACTTGATATCCAAGACCCAAGCCAGATTTTATTGCTGTCAGTACTGTGACTTTGGCTGTTTTTCAGAAGACAGTGGGAGCACAGCGCAGCCCACGGTGCCTTTTTAAAAGATGATTTGAATTATTGACACCCTGCAGGTAAAATTCACTAAAAAGTCCTTGCACTCCAGAAAGTCTTTTAGAAGTTGCGTCGATCATGAAGTCAATTTCATTGAGAAAAAGTGAATGAATTCTGAAAATGTGAATGGGTGCATAGTTTTTAAAAAGGATAGGTTAGCACCATGATATTTCTGGCGACAATAATCGTACCGGCACATCCATAGATTTTAAAATAATATTTTCTATTTGACAGATTAAAACTCTCCTGAAGCCCAGGTGGGCATCACTTCTGTTAGCAATGACAATGTATTTAAATATTTAACATATTTTGCCTTTAAAAGGAACATCTACTTGTCTCAAAATGTGTAATTAGAATGAATTCAGACATGAATAGGTATTCAATATGTATTAATTAATTTAAGAATAACTGTTATAACTGCATTGAATCTTTTGCAAAACATGATAGTGGACCGGATCAGTCCAGTATCTGTAGTTGTGTATATGAACATGACATAAACAGGTTGAGGGTTAGATTCCCTCTGAAACCACATGCTGAAAAACCCCCCGCAGGCATCATCTAAAGCATCTATAGGTGCGTTTGACAGAAATACCCACTAACCCCACACGTAATCTCTCTGAGCACTTTGTTTCACTGTTGGTGAAGCAGCCTGAGGCTAGCAGTACCTGTGTGAGTGAGGAAAGCTGACAGACTTGTTTACGGCTAAAGAAAGTGGAACTGATGAGGCTGTGAAGAACCGAGGGGGTTGTAACTGTTGGCATCACTCTTCATGCCTCGAGATGAAATGAAGTGGCTCTGGGATGTACTAAAATTTTCATACCAATAAACATGTTCCTCTCCCCCCTGTTATACTATATTATATGTATTTAAACATTTTTATTAGTTGTCATTAAGGCTTTTGTGTATGAATCGGTGTATGAATGTGGTGTGAATGTGCCCCCTAAATGTCTGTTTGTCTGCCCTGCGATCGACTGGCGACCAGTCCAGGGTGTTTCCCTGCCTCTCGCCCAAATGTTAGCTGGGATTGGCTCCAGCCCCCCCCTGCGAGCGACCCTTCGGGATAAGCAGTCTGGTTAATGAGTGAATGAATGAATGAAAGGCTTTTGTTGATTTTGGCATTTTTCTTATTAATAAATCCCATGAAAGGACTAAAACCAATTGTGTTGGTCTCTCAAAAATTTCTGATTTCTCAACATGTAAATCTACTTTTTTTTTTTTTTGGCTCCAAAATACATAGTTTCATGTTTAAAATAACACTTTCCTTTTTTAGCAAATGTCTCTCAAACTGGGAATAATA
>JAVQJF010081133.1:0-11929 GCA_036023855.1 Gadopsis marmoratus | reverse complement strand
CATCTGTTCATAAAGCCTCATAATTTACAGCCTACTGTGTGTGTGTGTGTGTGTGTGTGTGTGTGTGTGTGTGTGTGTGAGAAAATGTGTGTGTGTGTGTGTTTTGGTTCACACTAATTATTTTCCTGTTCCAATTTACAGCATCCTATATGGTATATTATAGCTGTATAATATCAGACAGGTTTCCTGTAGCTTCATCACTGAATGTGTTTAATATTGTAACTGTCTTCTGTTTCATAGAGACTAATAAACATGGTGACTGTGTTTTCATGTTATTTTTATAACTGAGTTTGGTTTAGTGTTTTCTAATATTTGTGTTGCCATTATGTGCAGCTCACATTTTACAGCTTGTGTGTACAGCTCCACAACACACACACACACACACACACACACACACACACACACACACACACAATAATATAATTACATATTCCATAAAAGTAAAAACATGTTTGGCATCTAAATTATTGAAAAGCTCCTGAGAGAGAGTATAAATATCAGCTTTCTTCCCCTATCGCTCTTTCCCTCTCTCCCTCTGGTTCATTGTATTTATTTCTTTCATTTGCTCTTTGTCCTTTATCTACCATTCATGTGAGTGAGCATGCACGCACACACACACAACTATTCAAGGAAGGAATGCGTTAAATATTACGACTGTAGATATTCATGGTCTGCCTCGCTCTCATTTTATTACCTCACACACACGCACACACAGAATCAGAGTGTTACAGTATATTAATGGAGTTAACTCAAGAGTTTGTTCCTGCCAATATTTACACATCCCTATCCATCACTGTGTGAATGTGTGTGTGGCTCTGTGTGTGTGTGTGTGTGTGTGTGTGTGTGTAAGCCCATCGTCCATTAAATCCAATTAGCTCCCCTGTCAGTGTGCATTGGATAGTAATAACTTTGTGTGTGTGTGTTGAGTGTCAGCAGGACGTTCCTCGCTGCCATTTAAGAGGACTAATTGATGTTTATGATGGTAATAGTGTTGTGTAATTGTTACAGCTCCCACAGTGGGTGCCAAAGCAACAATGATACCCTGAAAGTTACAGGTGAAGTTCAGCAGCAACGAAGACACGGAGTGTGAGGTTCGTCTGCACACTGCACCTGAGGGTTTATTTCAAGATAAAGAACTCAATATGCAAATTTCTCTGGCTGTATCCATCTATCTGTATTTCAATGGCTTAAGTACAGACAGTATGTCCAGTGGTTTCATACGGTCCCCAAAATGCATTCAAAACTGGCAACATCACAGATTTCTACTTTAAGCATCCACTGAAGCACTAACTGTAAAGTATTATACAAGTGTACTTAAAGAACAACAATGGCTTATCCAATTTTAAAGCAATTTCCTATAGTGAGTATTGGCTACGTTAACAGTTAATAATCAATTAATCAATAAATGATTACAAAATAGAGTGGTGTAGAAATGAGTCCTAAAACATTTTGCACTTTTGGTTCCCTCGTCTGCAAGTCAATGGGTTTCTTGAATGGGACTTGGTTAGATGCCTGAAAAAAAGTCACGTGTGTACTGCAAGAGATTTTCACGCTTTGTTTGCTACAACATGAAACACATCAGTAAAATCGCGAATCTTGAAGCTTTAACATGTCTTATAAAAGACGAAAGCTAACAAGTGGCTAAATGAGACTACAGAGGTTGTCGGGGACATTAAACGTCATTACGCCGAACACAGAAACTCATCTACTCGCTCGCCTTGACAGCCTCATTGGATTCATATTCGTGCTCTTGCAAACTATTCTAACGTAAACTTTTCCAAAGGCTTTTGTAGAAGAGGTAAGCGCATTAAATCAATTGGCAAGTTGGAAGCTTCGTGGAGGTGATGCTGAAGTCATGCGACCGTGGTGTAGTTCGTGGTGTAGTTCGTGGTGGAGTTCGTGGAGCTTATTTTCTGCAATAATCCAAAATCCAATGGAAAAATCCTGTTGGCTTTTGTTGAGGGAACCATTTCGATGCTAACTTCCTACAAAAAAAACAGAACTCCTGCAGAACTCTATATGCAAAGTGCAAAAAACAGTGTTTATAAACTAGTAGTGTCGCCTATAATCGCTGAAAAAAATGAATAAATTAGGGGCTCCCACTCTTCTAAATGTGCACGGGTACGTGCTGCTGCCATCTGAGTTAACGAGGGTTACATTGTTTCAACCTGCCATCCCAGCTCGCTGTATGGCAGGAGGTGATTTTACTGTGTCTGAGTTCCCTGATGTACACCTCTTCATCAGCAGAGAGCAAACATACTAATAAAGACAAACAGTCATACATCAGCTTCAGTCTGATTATCCAGTCTGGGCCAATGAACAATGTTTATTATACCAGTTAGCAATCCTTGCAACATGAATGGTGTTATATTCCAAACCATTTCCTCTATTTTAAGATACAGCCTGCTGGTTTTAGACTGTGGTGGATGGCAGGTACCCTGCTGCCGCCAGTTCAAAAGTGCAACCACTTATTGTTTGAAACCACCTTTATAGCTGTTTCTTTATTTAGTCAGTCATTAATGAATGCATCTAGATCGTGGAGATTTGTACACACAATTGGCTTCATTTACAAATTGGATATCCTCTTCAGCTTGAGTTGATAGGCTTGTTCTGCCGGAAAAGACTGAGCCATTGCATTGAAAATGCCTCATGCAAAAACATTTCCATATTCTTATCATCAAATCTCTCCTTTTTATCCCCCCTGTGGAGTGCGCTCATATGTTTCAATTGTTCAAATTGTTCAGCAAACTCTATTAACTTCAAAAACTTCTCGTTTCAACTTGATTAATGCTACCTGTTCATTAGTACATGTGAGCTAATGAGATGGGATCATTCGCATGATGGACACCGGCAAACTGCTACAAAAGGCTAAGCTGTTCTGCTCTGCTACTTTTCATTCAGAAGAATTAGTAAAATCAATTTCACACAGTAGAGCTCCAAGTCCTGTTGTAAAAGGGCAGTGTCAGCAGTTTCAGTGGTCATATTAGGAGACCTGAAACAATTACAAAAACATTAACAGTAGACGGAGAGTGTCATCAGAGCAGCACAGCAGCTCCACCATCTTTGCTGCAGATGCCTACAGTCAGAAACAGGCAATACGTGTGAAATTACAGATAACGGTTGTACTGTCGTTTTTTGGGGGCGGGGATTAATTTCTTGTCACCAATGATAAAATAACTAGCGACGAAGTGTGTGCAGTTTGTCCATCATTACCACGGTCAAAATAGACCACACACACACACACACACACACGTTGTAACAAGCTGCAGTGTGTCTGCGAAGACTAAAACAATAAAAAGGGAGAGTGAGGAAACATGCGTGTGGATATCCAACTGTGTTACCTCTCTCTGACTGCACTACAACCCCTGTGACCATCACCACGGCGACCCAAAGGGTCAGCCGGACACAGGTCAACCAGAGGTCAGCAGACTGATCTCTCTGTCTTCCTCTCTTTACTCTGCCTTTCTCTCACTCTGCATCCCTTTTACTTTGTCTGTGTCTCAGCCTCTCTTAATACCCCCCCCCCCTCTCTCTCATACACACACAGACACTGACCCAGTCAAGAGGTCAAAGTTCACCCTGACATCACTATGAGCTCTGTCTCACTCTTTGTCTCTAATGAACAAGCTTGTATTGTAGTCCAGTAGGCAGTATAAAATAGAATGGAGTAGAATAGAATTGAATGTTGGTGTTGTGTTGCTGTACGTGTTGTACTGGAGGTGCGTTGAAGCTGCGTTGGTGTTTTGTTGGCACCATAGCAGCAGTTTGTTCCTTACCATCACATGTGTGTGACCGAGCTCACTCCTTGGCTACACTGAAGCACCATTCGCTGAGCGGATGCTGCAACACTACACTCCCACTATAATCAATGAAACTGGCTACACCAGGGGTTAGAGTAGCACGTAAGTGGTGTAAAAATAGGCCAGACTTCTATTTATATTTTTTACGGGAGGTGTGCGCTGCCCTTTTACACAGAAATGGGTCATAATGTGTCTGTATTCTATAGAACAGCTAAGACGTCTCTCCTAGCAAATAAAAAAATGGGTTAGGGAACAACCTTTGTAGGAGGAATGGCCTAGCGGCTACGTAGTGTGTGGGTCAGGAGACGCTCACTGACACTGATTAGAATCTGTTTAATATATGTTTCACGACATAAACAGGTCCCAACCAGTTGACTCTATGTCAGCATTGGTCTCGCAGGTTCAGGCATGATTTAAAACAGCAGATGGTGTGTTGAGACATTTTCAACTCATGAAATGCCGATTTTTACGCATTTGCTAAGAAATCTGAAAGTTAACACTAGCATTGATGTGTTTCATCACAGTACAGCCATATCGTTGAGTTTAAAGATAGAAGAAACACATTTAAGTGTGGCTTACCTCTTTAAATTAAACTTCCAGCATACAGGAAATGACTTTAGCTTCTTGGCATTTGGATTTTTTTAGAGTTTCCATTATTCTGCATTTCTTTTGCCAGTACCAGCTGGTGGTTGCTTAGTATCTTTGTCTCTTTCATAGCCTACTGTAGTCTGTAGATATTAACTTACCCATAGTACTTAGTACAGTAACTTTTACAGTGTTATTCTGCATTTTTTTGCCAGTACCAGCTGGTGGTTGCTTAGTATCTTTGTCTCTTTCATAGCCTACTGTAGTCTGTAGATATTAACTTACCCATAGTACTCAGTACAGTAACTTTTACAGTGCTGTGCTGGGTCCAAAAACGGACACAATCCCAAAAAGATAGTTCAGTGTCTTGTTTTGTCTGTGACTCACACAACCCTGTGGCGTACGTGCGCTGGAAGTGTAGCCACTAGAAAGATTCACATAACAGTCCGTATATGTTACGATGCATTGCGATTAGCCAGTGCGTTAACACTTACCACTGTTCTTACGGTATTTCCGGAATCCTCAAAGAACAACCTGGATGAAAAATTATCCAGTCCACTGCACAATAACAATGATTTTTAATCCATTTGTCAAGTTTTCCTCTTATCCAAACACAGAAGCTAATATTATTCAACATTCCAGTCCAACATTAAGAAACCAAGCTCTGCGTCTGTCCTGCAGCCTTTTATTTCGCGACCAATGACTAAAAGCCAGTCCAAGATTTACTCTTGTCTGGCCTCTTGCTCGGTCGCTCTCTCTTTTTCTCTTCTTAGCTTCCTCCGTCAACATCCTCTTTGGACCTCTTTGCCTCTGCCATGATGTCCGTACTGAGAATACCGAGCTGGACCCATGTGTGATGTAGTGGCGCCTATCGTTACGCACTTCTTGTGGGAGACCATATGCACTCAAACCAAGTTTCATAGTACAAGAACAGGTGTTCAGGGCACCATGTGAGAATGAAAGAGGTGCCATTTTCCCTATTTCAAGTCACTGTACCATCCAAATCATTATGACACTGTTATTTTAAGGTTAAATTGTTGCATAATGTTGCTTCCACAGACAGATAACCAGCCCGTTAGCCATGTTAGGCAAGATCAACTACGTTAGGATTAGTGAAGCCTTTAGTGACAGCCTGACAGATATACAGGTCTGTTATACTGCTTTTGCCTTAATGTTGAATTGGTGTTGCCCTGGCAAAGCAATTCATTTCAGAGAATAGCATATTTTTGCTCCAAGAGGAATCAGCAGAGTCAATGAGAGTAGAGTATCAATCCACAATTACTCTGTTCTATACATTTATATTGTCTGTTAGGCAACAGCAGGAGCCTTGTATCAAACTTTATTATTAACAGAGACCCAAGAGCTCGCACCATGAGCAGCGCTAGGCGACTGTGGCAAGGAAAAACTCCCTTTTAACAGGCAGAAACCTCGAGCAGAAACAGAACCAGAACCAGGCTCTGTGTGGGCGGTCATCTGCCTCGACCAGTTGGGTTGAGAGAGCGAGGGAGAGAGACGGAGAGAGTGAGAGCAGGAGGAATGATGTAAAGTAATAGTAGTAGTACTGGTTGTGGCAATGATAAGTAAAAAATAATGATAATAACAATATTCATTATCCATACTGCTTATCCCGAAGGGTCGCGGGGGAGGGGCTGGAGCCAGTCCCAGCTAACATTGGACAATAGGCAGGGAAACACCCTGGACTGGTTGCCAGTCAATCGCAGGGCAGACAGACAGACATTTAGGGGAGACATTCACACCACATTCATACACCGATGGGGACACAGTTGCCATGCTGGCCTCCACCGGGGGCAACTCGGGGGTTCAGTGTCTTGCCCAGGGACACTTCGTCATGCAGACAGCGGGAGCTGGGATCGAACCATGACACTTCGTCATGCAGACAGCATCGAACCACCAACCCTGGGGTTAATGGACTATCCTCTCAGCCACAGCCGCCCCCGATAATAACAATATAATAATAGTAATAATAAAAAATAAGACCAATAACAAGTATGTGACTAAAACATAATTTAACAATACAGAGGGTTAGGTTAACTCTCCTGTTAGTGACTTTGACCAAGGCACTGGCTTGCACAGTGGCTGCCCAGTGCTCCTAACACTTACCCTGGGTTAAATGCAGAGAATTAATTTCCCTATGGGCATCACTAAAGGATTCATTTTAACTTTAATTGTGTGTTTGTGCATGTACTCTACATTCAAATCTTCCAGGTCTTTTTGACTAAACTGTTATGCACCATTAAACTTACCTTCAACGCCCACACACTCTTGATATCAGCAATCATTTACCATGCTAACACACTGTTGATATTCAAACCCTCAGTTTGCATATCAGGTTCCATCAATTCACCCGTAAATACAGCCCTATTCAAAGCAGGAAACAAATGTACCAACACTCTCTGGGCATCAGACCGCCAACTAAATATAAACTGTATATGCAAAGTACTGTCATTGTTGAGGTCCATGGGCTCACACAGAGGAAACAATGAGCTGAAACTTGAGATGCGAGCAGGCTGCATTGATGAGCCATCTGTGTTAGTTTAAATATCTTATTTATTCTACACTTTGGTTTTCATAAAAGCAACATCTTGTTGGGTTCTGTTGGTCTACCAGTCTGCCACACTCTTGGTAAATAATGGTTCGCTTTCACACATGCAAGTTCTGTGTTGACATGATTACACATGAAGTCTCCATCGAGCAACGTGGAAGTCACCACGTCTGTTCAGAGTAAAATATCTCGACAACTGTTGGATGGATTGCCATGTAATTCCGTTCACACATTTGTAATCCCCAAAGGATGAATTCCTGTGACCTTGGTGACCTTGACTTTTCATATAGTGCCACCATGAGGTTGATATTTTTGGGGAGGAATGTCATGACAACTATTAGATGGATTGTCTTGAAATTTTGTGCTGGTATTAATGTTCCCAACTGTCCGCTGCACAGTACAGCCTCACAGAGCTGCTAGCGTGGCTGTAGATTAAGGTATCAGTATACGCAAACATTCTACACCTGCAACATTCTTGCCGAATGGTGTCTGAAACCCCGTTACATTAATCATATTTATTTCAGCACCCTTTGCACTCTGCAAATTGCACTATTGTCAACACATTTTACTGTTGCTATTGTCTATATATACTGTATATATATAAATCCTGGGAGCTTGAGGGTCCTGCACAGTATCTCAGCTGTTCCTAGGACTGCATTCTTCTCGGATGTTGTTCCTGGAATCTGTTGCAGCAATTCAACCCAGTTTGGGGGTCACAGCACCGTGTGTTCCGATTACCAATGTCACCACAGTCGCCTTCACTTTTCACAATTTCTTTGTGAGACTAGATGTTGGTACTCTTGTATTCCGACCACTCATTAGATTTAAGGTGGGAGGTAGTGATAAGGGCCTTCAGTGGCGCCCTGGTGTTACCCACTGAGCTATCCAGCTATATATCTATTTATATATCTATAAAATATATATATATATTGTGACGTCACAAGGGCCCGAGTCCTAGACGGCAGGTATATCCCCGCACAGTGGTTACAGACGGGCTACAAAACAGCAGGGTGTTGGGATGCAGGGACTGCATTCCCCAGGAGCAGCCAGGCTAAACACGGGTCTCTACCGGGCGCCCAGCTGCTCTCAATGAAGTGATCACATGGAGGAAGTTAAGAAGGCAGAGGGAGGACAGGGGTGGGAGAGGGGAGACTGTAGAAGCCGGGGTGGTTTTGATGACTGGGAACGGTTCCATTACCTGTATTCCTTGTGGGCTCCAAAATAGATTCCATCTGCGTTGACGTGATTGTTGTTGTGTGGTTTCTTCATGCACCCATACCTGAATGCTCTTTGTCGGACCAATCGACGCCTCCGGTCACGTTACAATATATATATCGGGAGGAAAGAGAGTGTCCAGTTTGGTGAACTCAGGATTGCGTCTGTGCTCTTTGTGGATGATGTGGCTTGGTTGGCCTCATCAGGCTTTCACCTTCAGCATGCACTGGGGCTGTTTGCAGCTGAGTGTGAAGCAGTTGGGTTGACAGTCAGCACCTCCAAGTCCAAGGCCATGGTTCTCTGCAGGAAAATGGTGGAATGCCCCCTTTGGGTTGGAAGTGCTGGAAAGCGTTGCTGCGGAGAGGGACATCTGGACAACCCTGCTTAGCCTTCTGCCACTGCGACCCGGCCCTGGATAAGCCGAAGAAAATGTATGGATGTGTATGCATTATATCAGTTTAATGTTTTTAGTTGTATGTACGTCCATTTCTGTGCATGTACATTGACAGTACCAAAAAAACAGAGTGAAACTCCTTATATGTGTACACACACCTGGCCAAAAAAGCTGATTCTGATTCTAATTAAAGGCACGCTAGGGAGACTTATAATATTTTTTTTTCATCTGACAAAACTGGAATGGGATATAGTGCATGTCTTTTCTAAGTTTAGCACTCTCTCTGCATTTTAGCTGTGCTCAGTCACATAGCTTTGGCCCTTTGCGGTTGCTGCAGTGGAGCTGCTCAGTGGCCACCAGAAGAGACCAGCTGTGTGAGAAATGTGTGGAATGTGTGGAAACGTATGAATGTGAATGAGCGTTCTGTTTAGTCGACCTCCTCTGGATAGACCGAGATATTTTAAAAAAAGAAAAGCTTTGTTCCTTGTCTTCAGTGCTAACGCAGATCACACACATGTCGGTGCCTCATGTTCCCACAGTTTGTCATTCAGTACCTCGCGCACACTGAGCCTGTTTTTTGTAAGAGTGTAGGCAGCAGCTGCACAAGATGGCAAAGGCTACTCGTCTCCATTCAAATAAGTGTTTCTTCAGCAGTTCAAAGCTTGCTGGCTGTTTGGACTGAAGAGTCAAATCAGCAGGCAGCACGTTTGCATCTGCCACCCTTTGTCCAGTTTGCATGGCACTAAGTAAACAGTCAGAGTGAACTGCACCGAGTGAGACTATTTGTGTGTGTGTGTGTGTGTGTGTGTGTGTGTGTGTGTGTGTGTCAGCTCTACTCCAGTCCATCCCGGTGGTGGTAATGCACTTGAAGTTGTTTTTCTTTGGTAACTGCCAAAACGCCAGAAAAAGACAATTTAGCAATGTAGCTACAACAATAACAACTTAGCTTGATCGCTATTAACTCAACATAAACTAACACAAACACATGGATGAATCACATTTTATAAGCTACGAGTGACAAAAAAAGGTTTGTCACCTTAAGGGGTCCTCCCTCGACGCTCCCTCACCCATGAAGTTTGATGCTTTCTCACCTGGAAAGATTGTTTAGTTGTTGATCTCATCAGTCACCAGATAAATGCTACTATAGCTCGATGTGCCATCTACATGTATGTGCAGAAATGGGATGCATTTGCACTTTGTTGTGTTCACATTACGCAAAGAGACAGAACAAAATGGATCAGAGAGGAACTGATATGTGACCTGTCCGACCTCTGACTGGATCCTGTCACCATGGAGACAGAGAGAGGGTAAACTTGACCTGCCACAGAGATCCTGGCTCCCTTTGCATCCTTCTTCCTGTTCTCTTTCTCACCAAAGCAAGCAAGGGACCCGAGGAAAGGTGGAACCTAATGGGATTCCTTGTCACCCAAGCAATGTTTTCATGGTATGCAAGATGGCGGAAGAGAAGCAGGAGAAACAGCAAGAAAGGGACAAGGGGGGGTTTGAAGACAGAGGAGAGGGATGAGGAGGAGTGAAGTGGAGTACATGGTCAGGTCAAATGCTGCGTTTTCGGTTGAAACTAAGTTCACATTACCATACGGCTCAGTGTGTGTGTGTGTGTGTGTGTGTGTGTGTGTGAGTGCGTGTGTGTGTGGGTATGTGTCTCGTCTGCACTGGGGCGGGTGACACCAAATTTGTAACCAAGCGACGCCAACAGATGGAGCTCCTATTTTGGCAGCGTACACACACGCACACACACACAAATGCATTTGCGAGACTCATTATGAGAATTAAGTACGCAAGCACCAAGACTGGCAACCTCCTGGGGTTAAAGTGTGTATACAGGCACACACACACACACACACACACACACACACATACATCAAAAACAATCTCCACCAAGGCCTCTGCAAGCATGCGCACATACTTAAGCATACTGTATATGAACACACACACACACACAGAAACCACTCAACATGCATCATTCGCTGCAAAACTCAAGCACACACACAAACACTCATGTACACACACACAGATTATTTCCCATCAGTTAACTACCTGATAACAGACTAGAGAGTTACCAAGTCTGTGTGTGTGTATGTGTGTGTGTGAACAGAAATTGAACCCTTGAACTGTATTTAACCCTCTCTCTCTCTCTTTCTCTCTCTGTCTCTCTGTCTGTTGTTCTGTCTATCCTTCATCTGGCCTTTATCGTTGCTTTCCTCCTTCCTCTCGCTCTCTTCCTGTTTCTGACACCTTCATTTGTTTTCATGTGTCTCATCTCCTTGCTCTCTCTCTCTCTCTCTCTCTCTCTCTCTTTCTCTCCCCCTTCCTCTCTTTCTCAATGGGACATGAAGTGGTTTCAGGTGCTTTGAGATCAAAGCAGATGTCAGTAAGCAACCACACACACTTATTGTTTTGTGATGCTGAAGTCATTCGGGGATAAACTGAATATTACATTTTAACCTGGAATATTTATGGCAAGTTTTGAATGGCAGAATAATTTATTTACAATCAAGTTATTAATCTGTTGATCATTTGATCATGCTGTCAGTTTATTAAATCACAGTGGAACATAAAATCAAGGGAATAAACCAAATCTCCAACCACCATTAAATGAACATCAACTGTAATTGTCTTATTTAATTTAAATTAGGCTTAGTAAAAATTAAAACAAGAGCTATGAAAAGATTAAGTGATAATATTTCCTGGCTGGTAATGTAACAAAACAAATATGTATTGTATGTTTATGAAATAAATATAAGAACTAAATCCAATACCTTCCCTGAAATAAAACAAAAATATAAAGATAAGAAATATAACATATCCAAAAATTGTAAAAGACATTGTAAAATCATACCCATAAAATATATAATATTAAATAGGTTAATGAAAAAACACCAAAATAAAAACAATGATTTTATTAATAATAATACACAAACAATACTTTAAATGACATAGTAATTAGTAATTAGTAACAAAAGAAACATAAAGAATGAATTATTTTAAGTCACTTTTGGCTAAAGTAGTTTTACAGTATACAGTAAAAACTAAAAGGTAAATAAATTCTCACTAGCAGACCGATGAAATGACACACATTTAATTTTGATCATCATTTCATTATCACTGATTTATTGATCATTTTTATTCAGATTAGATTTCAGCTGTTCTAACAGCTCGCAAACTTCTGGGAAAACAAAACTCTATCAACAATATTAAATACTTTATTGTGTACAAATACACAGTGGAGAAATGCACAAGAAAAAAAACCTATTATAATAATAATGATTGTGGTTCTTATGTTCTGAATCAAAACTGCATGCATGTTATTGTATAAACTAAGATGTAGAAGCAGGAAATATAATTGTAGGT
>JAVQJF010081132.1:0-32493 GCA_036023855.1 Gadopsis marmoratus | reverse complement strand
GCATTTATCTTTCTATTTCCTCAGTTTTTCTTGTGACTATTTTGTTCTGTTGCTCTTCTAGGTCCCACCAAAATTGAAGACGATCTGTTTTAAGGTTTTTTACAATTATTTTATCATATTTATTGTAAAGGACAGGGAGGGCTGAGCCCTGCTAGCCCATTAATACCAGCCGTCCCTGCGGACAGGTATGTTAAGAACAATATAATATGTGAAACAAAACAAAGGGCGATTATAGTGTTGGAGATATACTTGATGAAAACTGTGGGCTTCAGGATGAACAGAAAATAAAATTACAATGTTTGCATGTTTGACAGATGTTTGATGAATGAGTGAAGGTGTAAAAGAAACACTTGGGTTACGCAGCATGGAAGCCAGTGTCCGTAATCCCCTGGCCATGGTGACTCTACTGATTGTGTGTGTTTGTGGGCATTATTTGTGAGCAGCACAGAGTGCATTTACCCCCAGGCCTCTATTTAAAATTAAGTTGAATTTATGCCTGTGTTGGACTGTTCAAGTTCATGTACTTGTGTGTATATTTATGTGCATACACTGTAATGAATACTTCACTGCACTTCAAATCAGTTTGTTTACCTTAAGCAGAGAGGTTATCCTCTCCTCAAAGAGGTCTCTTTTTTCCCCTCACTTAATAAAGTGGCTTTATTACAGATCTCAAAACCATAAATACAATTTTTACAAATGTATTGATTTTGATGAATTCAGTTAATAAATTGCTGTATGTCCCACAGCAAAGTCCGCTCTGGACACTGTACATTAGTGTTCTGGTTAAAGCTTGGTGAAATGGCTGGTTAAAGGTAGTTAATATTTCAGGGGAATCAATAATTCTTTGAAAGCTATAAGCTGATGAACAAATAAGGCCCAAAGCATTCAATTTGTGTACTTTTAATCCTTCTTTGGAACCCAGAATACTTCTGGATGCAGCCATTACTGAACTCGCTACATTAAGCTTAAAGTACTTACACACTGTCTCTCTCTCTCTCTCTCATTTCCTATGCACTTATGTCTTATTTCATGCACCTGCAAACCATGTGGCACTAGTGTCAGGTGGGGCATAGGGTACAAACATCCAAAGAAACGTCTGCAGGAGCTGGATCAAAAAGCAAACTCAAGGCAAGAACCTTGCATATCCACACACTGTACCTCCTCACAGCTATTTCATTTGAGCAATGTTTGGACCTAGCAGAGGTTCTTCGTCAGGCCTACTCGAATCCCCTACATGAAGCCGAACAAACAATATATAGACACAAATACATTCATCATTCAGGGGATTGTGATCGGCATCACTGAGAGTCAATCTACTCTCAAGCTGAACCAATCAGAGCAGATCTGGACAACATTGTCTGGTACTCCCACATGGGGGACAAAGGATGCCTCTAGAGAAAGGGCAAAAACAGCTGGAAGCATCAAGATCAGTATTATATAGGCATTGTATTAAACACTTCATCAGAAGTTGAGTCAATATACATCATAAATCACATACACTGTCCAGAATTTAACAATTATCATAAAAACAACAATATAGAAAAATTTAAATAAAATAGAAAACAGGGATATATAGTGTTCCTTTCCCCAAAAATTGAAGCAATACAGGCAAGTACAGCCTAGAAATTGGCCAGAACTTGTATGGATACCTACTACAACAGGACAACCTACACAAACAGAAATGGAGGCTGCATCAATGGATATAGGCTTTTGAGAGAGACAATCAAGACATTCATTAAGATATCTGTAATGGTAGAGTCTGGTCTGTTAATCATACTTGTTTATTCCAACTAAACAGTGTTTTCTAATGCCAGACAAATGTTCCTGTGTTTACTTTCTTCTTCTTCTTTGGTTTTCTCTGCCATCGTCTGTTTCTTTTCCACTCTTTCTCCTCCTCTCCTTGTCTCTCTCTACTCGCTGTCTTTATCTCCTGCTCCGAGCCTGTTAATCTGATGAAGAGAAAGGTTAAACATTTGGGTTGGCAATAGAAAACACCCTTGTGACAGCTATGTGGGTGTTTCTTGTGTGTGCATGTCCACATAGAGTAGATTTATCCTCTAATGCAAGGAGAGACTGGTGGTTCAGCTTACTAGAAATACCACAGGGGAATAGCTGAGAGGGCAAGAGAGGTACAACGAAAATAGGAAATGAGAATTCGCCTGTTATTTGACTCCATCAATGATCGCAAATGGGTGAAACTACCTAATGGAATGTGAGATTTAATAACAAAAAAAGTCCTTGTGTCAGGGACTGCAGGACTAATTCTTGAATGCTTGGATTTTACCTGTTTTTGTTCGTCATTATCTCTGGTGCAGTTTCTGTATGGTGGGAATGTGATACAACCTCGATCCAACCCAACTCGCAAGTTTGAGCTAAACGGCTCCTGTAGCCATCCCATAATGCGACGGAGCATGCAAACGCTTTCTAGTAGTAGCAGCTAACCAGAGAATTAACCAGCAATAAAACAAAATATGCACGGGTCCAGAACACAGGAACTTCTTCCTGTGTTTACATTCTTCTTCTTCTTTGGTTTTACTGGTGGACTACAAACCAACAATGCAATGCGCCACCCACTGTACTGGGGTGTGTAACATCCCCAGACACATCTTACCAATGAGCTGGGTGAACGTTGTCACGTGGTTTGTAGTGATGCATTTTAGTTCGCAGAAATTGAACCAAGGGGAAAACACTCCAGATTTTACAAACTCATCAACTCATTCGGACCAGAGCAAACGGAGTGTAGATGTGAAAACATCCTTAGATGAGGGCTGCGGATGTTGTGAGGCTCAAAATTTAAACTTTGCTTTAATGAGCAGTCTTTATAACATTAGACCACTCTGACACACAGGTTGCTTGGTTTCCACACAGCCTCCTCTGGCCTCCTTTTTCCTGTCTTAGTCCTTCCATCCATATCTCTACCAAGTCGGATCTTATTTCTGAGTAACTTAAAACCCCTTGAACATGAAAGTGTCAAAACCAAGGCTTACTTTTCTTTCTCTTTTTTTCAAAAGACTGGCCATGGCAGCAGGCATTGGCTCAAGTTGGAATGCACCAGCACATGTTGGCCCACATTGGCAAGAGAGTGGTACTGACTCAATGGCTGCCAAGCCACAGAGGACTGCCAAAACAACTTCAGATGACCGCTCTCTCCTTCTCTGCTCCTATTTCACTCTGCCCTCCTGTCTATTTTACTATCCTACTGTCATTGTCTGTTTCTTTTCCATACTCTCTCTTTCTCCTCATCTCTTTGTCTCTCTCTGCTCGCTGTCTTCATCTCCTCCTCCGAGCCTGTTAATCTGATGAAGAGAAAGGTTAAACATTTGGGTTGGCATTAAAAAAATCACCCTTATGACAACTGTGTGGGTGTTTTTTGTGTGTGCGTGTCCACAGAGAGTAGATTCATCCTCTAATGCAAGGAGAGACTGGTGGTTCAGCTTACTAGAAATACCACAGGGGAATAGCTGAGAGGGCAAGAGAGAGAGGTACACACGTCTATAAGGAAAAATAGGAAATGAGACTTCAGCCTATTATTTGACTTAATCTGCGATCGCAAATGGGTGAAACTGCTTAATGGAATGTGAGATGGAATAACAGTGTCGGAATTTCAGTAGACAAACAGCTGTTTATTTTGTGTAGTCATCCACCCATCATTATCCATGCAACCAGTCACCAAGCCATCAACAATAATTTGTCAGACCTAAGCAATAAATTGGTTGTTTGTCAGTGCCTTCCACAATTACCCAGGTAAGTGTTTTCTGATGCGCTACCTGTGTGTAAGGATTGGCTAAGCTTATTCAACAAAAACTACTTGGATAAGGTTAGAGAAAGATTGTGGTCATGGTTAAAATAATCCAATATACTAATATATGAAAACCGTGGTCTCAAGTGTAAAAGTCAGACAGTTTGCATGCCAAACCATCCTTCCTGAACACCTCTCTAAGGTTTTAGTTTTGCAGAGGCATAACAATGTCACTCTACTTCTGCCTACCTCTTCCAAAGAGAGGACAGTCATTAATCATACAACTGCAAAAAACTCAACATACGCCCCTTTTTTTGACAGTAGATAGTTCAACCCTGTCTCACTGAGATCACATTTATATAATTTCAGTACAATGTTCGTTGTCAGCTTACAACCTACAATATCCACTTTTGCAATACAATATCTGCTCGTAGCAACTACAGCATGATTAAATTAGGCACTCACAGCAGTTGGTTAAAGTTAAGGAATGATCATGGACTTTGTTTAATATGGAAAAGTCTACAGTGACTTGAATCACAAGGCATGTTTATTTTACTGTCTGTTCTTTTTGTAAACCCAATCTCCATCCACACGACCTCCCTATGACTTCCATTGTGTATTAAAATATACAGTTATGTCCAGACGTATTTGGACAACACAAGTTTTGTACTTTTGCCCCTGTACACCATAACAATGGATTTGAAACAAAGCAATCAAGATGTGATTGAAGAGTGGACTTTCAGCTTTAATTCAAGGAGTTTAACAAAAATATCACATTAATCGTTTAGGAATAACAGCCATTTTTATAGAAAGTCCCCCATTTTCAGAAGCTCAAAAGTAATTGGACAATTGACTGACAAGCAGTTTAATGGCCAGGTGTGGCGAGTTCCTTCGTTACTTCATGACAAAATAAGCAGATAAAAGGTCTGGAGTTGATTCCAAGTACCAATATGCATTTGGTAGCTGTTCATGGGAAGTCTTAACTTGTACCAGAATGATGGGAAGAGAAGAGTATGGGGAAAGAAATCATGATCCAAGCACACCACATCATCTTTCAAACATGGTGGAGGTAGTGTTATGGCATGGGCATGTATGGCTGCCATTGGATCTGGGTCACTGGTGTTTATTGATGATGTGACTGCTGATGGAAGTAGCAGGATGGATTCTGAAGTATATATGACTAAACTATCTGCTCAGATTCAGCCACAGGCTGCAAAACCGATAGGATGGTGCTTCACCGTACAGATGGATAATGACCCAAAACATACTGTGAAAGCAGCCCAAGAGCTTCTCAAGGCAAAGAAATGGAATATTATTCAATGGCCGAGACAGTCACCTGACCTCAACCCATTTGAGCATGCGTTTCACATTCTGAAGACCAAACTGAAGGCAGAAAGACCCACAAACAAGCAGCAACTGAATGCAGCTGCAGTAAAAGCCTGGCAAAGGATCTCAAAGGAGGAAACTCAGCATTTGGCAATGTCCATGGGTTCCACACTTCACGTCATTGACGGCAAAGGATTTTCAACAAAGTATTAAAAATAATCCTTATATTTATAATTAGTTTTGTTTGTCCAATTAATTTTGAGCCTCTGAAAATGGAGGACTTTGTATAAAAATGGCTGTAATTCCTAAACGGTGACTGTGATATTTTTGTTAAACTCCTTGAATTAAAGTTGAAAGTCTACTCTTCAATCACATCTTGAATGCTTTGTTTCAAATATATTGTGATGGTGTACAGAGGCAAAATTACAAAATTGTGTCACAATACTTGTGGACCTGACTGTAGCAATCCCATCACTCGGGAAAACATTGCCTGTGAACTTAATCCAGGCCGCAATTACATTTCCAAACACAACGTATATATTATATAAAGATAATTTCTAGGGTAAAGGGTTGTTCTCGGTAGTCTGGATGCTCAAGAACTAAAGTTAGGAACTAAACTATGAAGCAATGAATGATGCCAAGGAGAACTGCAGCGGTGAAAATAAAAAAGAAACAAAACTCCAAATTAACATGGTTATTTAATTTTGCTTCTGCACGTAACTGCAAATTAACTTTTGTTTCTCTCTTTCACTCTGTTCACATTCAGCTCATTTTCAGGACAAGTAATCAACTACATAAGTTTGGTGTTAACATCACAAATAATGCTCACCCTTCATCCTAACAGGCAACTAGTACTTGCTAAATGTGGGAATGGAATGTACACAAGTTGTAGCAGCCAAAAGGTTTGTGTTTGACTAGTGAGCAATGTTGAGCACTGTAAACTCTGCTCTGATAGTTTCTGGGCCGACAGTGAGTCGGGACTTTTTCTAAGAAGGAACAATGGCTAAGAAAGTAAATTTATGTTTCCACTATTATGAAGAAAGTAAGGTTCTCGAGTTCCTGAAATGGCTCTTGGACATATGGAAAAAGTTCCTCAAAGGAAATGGGCTACAAGGCCTATTTTCACAGAAGTGTATGGCCATTTTACACATTCATTACAAAATTGACATAAGAAAACAATGGGAGAGAGAGAGAGATGGGGAATGACATGCAATAATGGTGCCCAACCGGACTCACACCAGGGAGTTTGAGTCGATGCTGCTCATTGTCAGCACTCTAACCCCCAAACCACCATCTCAGAATTTGAGAAATCAATCAATGTTTTTCTGGTAAGGACACTCTTACTACTAACCCAGTCAATTAGCCAGAGAGCTAACCAGTTGGCCAGTGAAACCAGCCAGACTAATGACCAATTCCACTCCCATGGCCAAACCATCTTTTCTCTCTGACTTATGGAATTTTCTGACCCAGCCATTTCACCTTCCATTTTCATCATGGGTGATGACACTAACGGTCATTGTCTAATCCATATTGTCCACAGAATTCCTGGAACTGTTTCAGCTTCACACAACATATCAACTTCCCCACTCACAGCCAAATGCAATATCCTTCAAAAATCTCAAATCCATCTCCCCCTCGCATCTTTGAACCTCTCTTGTCAGTAAAAAGTATGTTTCCCCACCCCCACCATCTTACCCCTCTGATCTGGCCAATTATTACAATGAAACACTCTCCTTCTGTCTCGATCAGAACCATAATTGTCTCATTCACGCACTCAACTCCGTGGTGTACTCCAGAACGTCACCAAATGAAATCCCGTAAGCGGCAGCTTGAAAGACTCTGCAAGAAAACTGGATTGCATCTCCAAGCCTGCACTGACTACCTTCAGCAATACAAAGATGCTCTCACCTACTACTGACATCTCATACACTCTACATCCACCAACCCCAGGGCTCTCCTTTCCACAATAAATAGACTCCTCAACCTCAGCTACAACACCTCCAAATCTTTCACAGTTCACAAGTGCAACTCTATTCTTTCGTATTTTCAAACAAAAACACCATCTACAGCAACCTATCCACCTCCCCACCTTCCCCTGCCCCAGTTCTCTTCCCTTTCCCTACTGCAGCTTTCCACCCTCATGGTTGGAATGCGAGGCTCTACATCTCTTCTTAATCCCATCCCATCCAGTCTCATTAAAGACAGTCTCCCAGGTATTTCCCCACTCATCACAGAAATCATTAACTCCACTCTCCACTCTGGCTCAGTTACCAATACTCTTAAAATGGCTGCGCTCACCCCCATCCTCTAAATACCTGGACTCAACCCTGATGTCCCGGCCCGTCTCCAATCTCCCCTTTCTATCAACAATACTGGAATGTGTTGTTGCCTCCCACCTCAAAGCCCACCTCATCGCCAATGACCTGTTTGAACCATTTGAATCCAGTTTCCGTCCGCAGCACAGAAACAGAAATAAATCAGCTTCTGCTTCTCTGATGCCAACATCCTGTTGCACCGGACGTGGGGCGTCAGAGCATTCTCCATAGCTGCACCCTCCCTCTGGAACTCTCTCCCCAAACATATCCGCAACTGCACTGATCTGTCAAATCACAACTCAAATCTCACTTAATCAGAACTACCTTTAATGTCTGACCATTACTGCACATCAGATGTTTTTAGACTGTTATGTTTTATCTATGATTATATTATGTTTTATGTTTGTTTTAATCTATGATTATTTTTAACTTCTGTAAAGTGTCTTTCAGTATGTGAAAAGTGCTATATAAATAACATTTATTATCAATCTTAATCAAATAATCAACCATGCAGCCAAACATCCAGAAATACAGCTACCTTGTCAGTCATTCCCCACCTACAAGCCAGCTATCCACTCTGCTTGCCTCCCTGCCAACAGACCAACCAGCCACCCATCCTACCAAGCCAAGTGTCCTGCCAAGATGTCACCAAATAAAACAACCACACACCCACCCAGTTGGCCTGCCAACCAATCAATCCACAGATTCACTATCCCAGCAGCCAGGCAGCTCTTCAGCTAGCTAGTTGGTCATTTTTCCCACACAGAGAACATGTTACAGTTCCATTTAATGCAATGTGTTGATGTTAACAACGGGCAAAGCCAGAGTCATGAAGACTCTCAACTTATGCTAACTTGTTCACTATCTAATATGGATTGTTTTGTTCTCTTAGTGTCCTTTTCTCTGTCAGTTTGTCCTCTGTCTTTCTCAATATCTCCTGTGTGTGTGTGTGTGCCCATCTACTTTTTGATTCTCATTCAGCCTGACTCTCAGAGATAGTTGAATGCTGCAGGAGAGAGGTTTGGTGCAAAGTCTTTCTCACAGCGTTACAGCCTCAAAAGGAAACTGAGACCCCTGACGGTGTGTATCAATTCCTTTCTAAATGTCTGTGTGTGCTCGTGTGTACTGGTATCCTAATCATAGTGGGTGTATAGAGGGTCTTGGGCAGTTGCAGCATGTGCTCTCCCCCTACTGAGGTCCTTATACCTGCAGAGAAAATTGATTTTTGCTTTGCTTTTCTCCTCCATTCATTCCTTGATCTCTCTCGATCTTCCCCTCCATCCCTATGTACAATTCAACCTTCTCTCTATCAGCGTCTCTCTCTTTTTCTCTATGCCTATTTACCCTTTCTCCCCATCCCTCCAATTTAACTACTTTCTCCTTGACTCTCTGTTTCCCACCCGCCTTGCTTCCATTTCTTCCTCCTTCTCCCAGTGCGCATCTCTCTTTCTCTGTAGCCCGTGTCTCAGGCAATGTTATTTTCCAGATATTGTCTCCTAAGAGGGAATGTCACTTCACCTTTAAAGCTTGTTCACCTTTGGTTTTATAACAGCGTCTCCAGGTTGTCCCCCCCCCCCCCCTTTCTAGCTCATACAAACCCACATGCTACAATGGACGTTAGGCATCTGCAGTATTTTTAAAATCAACAGATATAAGACCCATCCCAGCATAATATATGAAGTGAAGCATGTATATACCTCAGAGGATTTGGAGCAGCAATACACCCTGCAGTATTTTATTCCACAGAAACCCATTAAAATAATTCATATTCATATAACTCATAACTCATTTATACAGCTACAACCAACAAGCCAGAATGGTTTAACCAGGAGCTTTCACATGTTTTCGATAAAAGATAATCCCCCAGGATCATTATATGTGAGAAAGGTGTTAGTTGTTAATGAAACCTGCTCAATTATCATTACCTGTCCTCTTCTATGCCCTATTAGTTTCTGCTTATTGGGCAGGAAATGCAGACACCACCAACACAGATCAAAACTGTCATATATTGGCGCTCTTACAGAGCACTTATACCCAATGATTATTGCAATTATTATGATGGAGGTATGATCAAGTCCTGAAGACTACTGCTGAAGCCACCAGTGCAGAAGTTGAGTGGGCAAAGCAGTCCCGAAACCTCCAGACAGGCCATCACCTTTGTCAGAGCTGGGGAGCAGCCAATACCAACCAAAGAAACATCTGCAGGCATCCTGGCCTTTGCTAGAGACTGGCAGCTGTTGGTGGACTTTAAATAGCAGATGAAGTTTGTTCGGTTATATTGCAGCCACCACCTGCAACCTGACATTGTCCTTGTGTCCAAGTCCACCAAGCAAGCTGTGCAGCTGGCGCTAACAGTTCTATGGGAAGATCTATTGGAAGAGGCTTTTGAAAGGAATCTCGCCTAGTATGCAGAACTGATCAGTAACTGTCAGGAGGCTGGATGGAGAGTGAAGTGTTTCCCAGTATAGGTTGAATTCCTCTCCCAAACAAACACTGTGGCAGACAGCAACACATACCGGCACACCACACCCAATGATCCAACTGCAGGAACACTGAGGAGAAGCGGCAGAAGTAATTTGAAATCTGCATTAGCAGATTCTTTTGGCCAGTTGGGGGCAGTGGAAATGCCATATCCTTTTTACGTTGTTACACGTCCAGCAGATATGGAGCAACACTGTCACAGCAAAGCTGCCAGCCTAACCAAACCTAATATGTAACCAAAAGTATAGTGTCATCTGCAAAAGACCGCAGTAGTTTAAGTTAGCCAATTTCAATTGGTGGAGGGTGATATTTTCCTTTGTTTTCCCAAACCAATTAGTAGTGAGTTACATATCCACACCACTATGTCATTTTCAGATGGAGGCTATGGTGGAGGTTACTAGGATGAGAAAACTTTCTCAAAATCTAAGTTGACTTACAACAGCCTTTTTCCATGCTTGTTTCTATCCATCTATCCATCCATCCATTCATCCATCCATCCATCCATCCAATTTGTACAAGTGTGGGCAGTGTTTCAACCCCCAGGGTGCAATGTTTTGTCTATAAACTACACTGAATGTGGTGATTACTTTGGGAATCACTCAACAACATGCAGCTGTCTTCATTCAGGCTGATATCCTTGGTTGCATCAAACTGAAGGCAGGATGTTTGAGTGCTTCAGGGGCTTGTCGGTGACCTCAGAGAGAATAGGACACATCATTTGCCAGCAGCTACAAAGCTCGGGGCAGACCCAGGGCATGCATGAATTACAGGAGCCTGGGCCTCTTTGTAGAGGTCATGAAAAGGATGCATGCTAAGTGTGACTGGCAATCATTTTGCCTTTGGTCTATCTTGTATTTAAGAATTCAGCTGAGACGAGACAACAAGTGGTTCTTATGATATTCAGTTTTCCGTCAAAGCGCTTGTTTTGTGCCTCACACTGGGAATGACTCCTGTGTGAACTCATCAGAAGATTACTCTGTGCCAGCCAGCAGTGTCTGGACATATTAGCAGAGAGGGAAGATGCCCTCCTGCTATTAAGTGGGCTATCACCACACCATATATGTCCCATGCTTATGTGACACACTTGGAGATGTTAGTTTTTTGAAATATACAGAAGACCTGGCTAGTTAGAATGACCAGTAGCAGCCACAAAAAGAGAGAGCACCAAACCACACCAAGGAAATGACACCATACCATAGTACCAGTAGCGATCTGTAAAGATCGGTGTAAAATACCACTGTAATAAAAGATTTGCGATTGATGGAGGTAAACATGATGTAACTTTTGGACAAACACTTTAAAAGGTGAGAAGGAAAATTATTGCTGAGGTACTAAGTAATAAAAGAAGACATATATAAAAGAAAATATATAAAAGTATGGAGTTATGGAAATTCTATAGAAACTTGTCATTTTACAAACAATGAAGAAAAATGTAGAAATGTAGAAAAGCACATTACCACAATGCTATGATAGCTTATATAAGAACATTCTCTTAATTTCAACAAAAAAAGGTAACTTCATAGAGGCTAAAATAAGTATTTAGAGCTACATTTGTAATTAGCACTTATCCTCACATTCCCAAAACCTTTTACTACATGGCCACTGTAGTTGTCTCTCGACATCAGCTTACCCCTTCCTGCTCTGAAATGTTGGACCTGGGCAGCTGTGTCACTTCATTCCTCGGCATTCCCTGGAGACTAAGTATGTACGTTGCTCTCACTATGCTTTTACTGCTAATAAGTTTGCATAGTCCCTCATAGCTGCTCCCAACATCTGCATTATTGAGGCTTTTCCCCCTCATCTCTGCACAGAGGAAATTAGTCCAGTATTTAACTCCACCTGCACTATTCTGGATTGCATTGCCCCCATTAAATTGAAAAAACATAAGCCAAAAGGTTCGCTTTGTCTGACTGACACCACCAGAGCCCTATGGAAGGCACAAAAAAAGTAGAAGAATGAAATTTCATTCTTGAAATTTTAAGGGAAAATCTTCTCAGATTTCAGGATGCAGTTAAGGCTGTGAGAGCAAAATAATTTTCCAACCTCATATCTAACAACTCTCACAGGCCCAAGGTCCTATTCAGCACCATTAACTCTGTCATCTATCCCGCCCCCAATTTTTATAGGAAATTGAAGAGTTTTAATGTGGACAATACTTTTTTGAAAATGTTTTATTCTTGTTATATTGAATCTGTTTTAACTTTTTCCTTCATCAGTTGGTATGGGTCACTCAGACTGAAAGACAAGAATAGATTACAGGCGGTTGTGAAAGTGTGCAGTAAAATTTCTGGCACTACATGAAATAGTCTTTCTCACTTACATAAGGCCAGGTGTATGAGTAAGGCTCAGCAAAATATTGCCGACCCTTGCCATCCGTTGAGGAGTTCCGGTTACTCCAATCAGGACGTAGATACTATTTACCAAGGTGCATGACAAACAGGCACAAGAATTCCTTTGTTCCTGCTGTCTTGAACCTGCTAAATAAACTGTGACTGCTGCTAACTGTACTTTTGTCTACCTGTTGTCTTGTCTCTCTGTTGATGTTGTTTTGTGCTGCATTTTTTTTGGCTGTAGTCCAATTTGCCCCTCGGGGACAATAAAGATATCTTTGACCTTTGAGTTTCAGTCTTGAGATGTCCCCAACTAAGTGTGGAGAATTTTAAAATGTTTTCATTAACAAAGTTGAGGTCATCAAAGCAAACATTTCTCTGAATCCAAACAACTGTAAAGCACTTTGGTAAATGTGTGTTTTTTTTAAATGTGCTTTATAAGTAAATTTGACTACACAAAGTCCTCTTTCATAGCATTCGTTTCGTGTCTCACATTGGGAAACGCCTACGGTGTGACCGCATCAGAAGCTCCTATTACATTCTGCCAGCCAGGATTGGCTGGAGCTAAGTGTGTCAGCGTCGAGGAGGGCGGAGCCCCTCCCCCTATAAAAGGGTCTGACACCGTGCTGCCAGTTATTCAAAAACCTCTTCTCGCTACGAGCAGAAGTTCCACACCTATTCTCTCCGGGGCTAACTTTCCTTCTGTGACCTAGCTTAGCTGTCCACAGACACGAGCGACAAACTCGGTCGCCGAGCGCTTGGTTTACGGTTGGCTCTGTTACCCTGGAGTTATTGCTCAGACTAGCTCGTCACCAAACGATAGTCCGAGCAGCTAACTGCGAAGTAGCAATACTTTCGGCAGCTAGCAAAATTGAGTGGCAACACTTCACGGTAGTAATACCCCGTCAGAGTAGCAATACTCTGCCTGTCGTTAGCCTCCCCCCGGCTAACGCACCGTAGAGTAGCAATACTCCCGCTGTATAACCGGCCTGGAAGTTGCAACACTCCCAGCCGGCCCCCGCTACCCTCTAGCCTCACCAGGTGAACAGTAGCGCACCGTACAGCGTAGCTTCGCGCTTACAGTCCCTGCTTGCGACCATGGCTGCCGCTAATGTGCCCGCTACAGCAGGTGGGAAGCTGCAGGCGCGAGCCTGCCCCTGTGGGAATAAGATTTCGAGCGGGGACACTCACCCGATGTGTGTGATGTGCCTTGGCTTGAAACACGCCCAAGCCGCCTTTGAGTCTACGGAGGAGTGCACACACTGTAGCCGGTTCTCCCTCAAAGTGCTACGTCGCCGTCTGACCCGTCAGATGACTTTGTCCGGCGGCGACCCGGTTATGGCGCCCACTACATCAGCACCCCTTGAGCCAATGGATTTTTCACAGTCTATGGCTACCGATGCTGAAGCTGGACCGAGCTGGGGGGATCAGCTCGACTTCAGCGACCCGCTGCCCAACGCCAATCCTTCGCCCAGGCGGCGGCCTGGCCACCTCCTACGTTCAGGATCCCCAGGCTCCCCAAGCCTCAGGCCGTGGCCCACGCCCCACCGGGAGCACCGGCTCCGAGAGGTGCATGGCCGAAGAAGCCTTACCCTCCGGGAGGGACCCAGCCTGACCAGCCACCACTCACCTCCTCTCAGGTGGTGAGGAGGAGGAAGTGGCTGGCCTGATAACCTCCCTGGATGCGGTGACCGCGGCCCGCTCCCCCCCTCTGGCCTCGTTCGTTCAAATGGCCGCGAGAAAGTTCACGATGCTCGGTTCTGTTCGGCGCATGACTGGCGGGATGTTCGAGCCGGCCCGGCGCCCCACGAAAAGGAGCGGAGACAGTGTTCGGCGGGTGGAAACCCTGGGTGGTCTCGACAAATGTCCCACAAACACTCCCCCTTGTTGCAAAGTATTAAAATTGTCCCAACTGTCGCATCCAGGCGCTTTGCCGAGGGCACAGTTGTAAACAATAATACTAAAAATGAAACCACTGCTGCAGTCTGGTCACTCGTTTTCCTGTACGAGTGGCACCTCTCTCAGGCATAGATAGCCCCGCCGTGGACGTCACGGCTCGCGCAGGCGCAGTACCGAACGAGCTGTACTGCGCTATGCCACGAGAGGGGGCACGCACCCTGTGTTTGGAAAACTGGCCTGTCAGTCCCCCGTCTCTGAGAACGGCGAGCTGGGCAGAATGTACAAACTCACGGTGGGTTTTGAAAACATTAAACAGGGGGTACAGGCTTAAATCCGCCGTAACACCCCTGTTATTCAAGGGAGTGCTTCAGTCACGGGCCCCGGGCAAAGCCGCTCGTTTTCTACGGGAAGCGATTGCTTCCCTGTTAGAAAAGAGGGCAACGAGAGTTGTCCCTCCCGAGCGCGGCCAGAGTGGCTTTTATTCAAGATATTTCCTGGTTCCCAAGAAGGGGAACTGCATGCGTGCAATTTTAGGTCTCAGAGCTCTAAACAAGCACCTCAGGAGATACGAATTCAGGGTGTTGACGCACACGTCTCTGCTGCGTTCTCTGCGCCCAGGCGATTGGTTCACATCAATCGATCGCAGGGACGCTTATTTTCACATCCCGATTTATCCGCCGCACAGGCGATATCTCAGGTTTGCCTTTCAGGGGACGAGTTACGAGTATCTTGTTCTCCAGTTTGGTCTCTCCCTAAGCCCAAGAGTATTTGTGACATGCACCGGGGCGGCCATGGGTCCACTCCGGGGGCGGGGCATCCGAGTAGCCACGTATATCAACGACTGGCTTATTGCGGCGACCTCCCGACAGGGGGCGGCAGACCACACACGGTTACTCACGGAACACTTGGTCAATTTGGGTCTCAGGATAAACCGGGAAAAGAGGGTTTTCCTCCCCTCTCAGACCATTTCCTTCAGAGGCCTGTCTATAGACTCAGCCCAGGAAGGAGTGAGACAGACGGCAGAGAGGCTACAGGCTCTCATAGACTGTTTGTCCCTCAGGCTTTGCCAACGGCTGTTGGGGCTGATGGCGTCAGCCCTGGTGGTGGCCCCATTGGAATGCCTGCGCATGAAGGGGATCTAGCATTGGGTGGCTTCTCACAGGCTGGACCAACACCGCCATGGTTCTCGCAGGGTGAGAGTCTCTGTGGACTGCACAGCAGCACTAAACCCATGGAGGAACATAGCCCATGTCAACAGGCAGGGGGGCCAGAGATCATTACAGTAACACACGCTGGCACACAGACTGATTGTCTGGAGCAGCAGGCACTTTCTGTCCCTGGAGGCCACACATGTGCCGGGGGCGCTGAACCGGGGTGCAGATCTCCTGTCCAGGGGAAACCCTCTCTATGCGAAAGGGAGACTTCACCCAAGTGTGGTGAGTCTGGTTTGCTCCCTTCACAATCAGCATGCGCCTCTGGGAGTGGATGCGCTGGCCTACCAGTGGCCTCATGTTCCTCTGTATGCATTCCCACCGATAGCCCTGATTTCCCAGACCCTGGACAGGGTACGAGCGACAGGCCTGTCATTGATTCTTATTGCTCCCTACTGGCCAGCAAAGCACCGGCTGGTGGAGATAACGCAGCTCCAGTACCGGCAACCTTGGTTGCTGCCGGTGCGCCCGAGACCTGCTGTCTCAGGGATGTGGAGAAACATTTCACCCCCATCCAGAGAGACTGGATCTGTGGGCCTGGCCCGTGAGTGGTTCAATCTGAGCCTCCCTCTGAACGTAATTGAGACCATCCAGAATGCAAGGGCTCCCTCGACAAGGTCTCTTTATGGGAGTAAATGGTCGATTTTTGAGGCATGGTGCTCAGACATCGATGAAATCCCATTTCAGTGCTCTGTGGCTGTGATTTTGGCCTTCTTGCAGGATATGGTGGACAAAGGAAAAGCCTTTTCTACCGTCAAAGTGTACTTGGCGGCCATTTCGGCCTGTCATGTTGGTTTTGAGGGGAAGGCTGTGGGCCAACACCCGTTGGTTTGCCACTTCATGAGGGGAGCACGTCATACACTCCCGGTCTCTAGGTCATACGTATTAATATAATAATAATATGATGAGGTCACGCCGTAGGCGTTTCCCAATGTGAGACACTCACTCATGCTACTCAGAGAACCGGGGTTACGCAAGTAACCTAAAGTTTCTTTTATAGATAAAAAGATTGTAATTCTGCAGATTGTGCATCTATCAGTCCCTTATTACAGTGATATCATTTGTGTTCATCAACATAACTGGTGGCTGTAATGCTACATGACGCCGCACTCTTCATCAAAACAAGGGCTGGTAGGGCAACAGCATCATTGCTTCTTGTTTACAAAGCTTTTCTAAATAGAAAACCACCTTATCTCACTTCTGACATGCAGATCTGGAACTTATCAGACTTTCCCTCAAGACTGGGTTCTGCTCCAGGTTCTTAAAGTAAATACCGAGCTTGGGAAGCTTTCAGTGCAGCGTTCCATCCTGCAGGAATCATTTACAATAGATCTTGACGCTAGATATGATGGGTAGTTTCTGCAAACTCATTAGGACCTGATGAATTATAACCGTGAGAGCTGCAAAATTCTATATTGACCAGCTAGCTGCTAACTTTGTCTTTCAGCTGTGTGGACCTGGGCATGTTTAGAGTCGCATAGTGGGTTTATCAGAGCTATCAGAGTTCAAGAAGTGCGTCAGTTTTATGTGGATTTGTCACTTTGAGGGACATCTTTCACATTACACATTGTCTTTTTTTAATAGAAAATGTTAACTAGAGCAGCTTTAAGGATTAAATAGTGGTACAAACTAGGGGATGGATTGCAGAAATCTCGACAGGTAGATGGAAGCTCAGATGGTTGGCAGGTTAGCTGACCACAATTTGCAGGAGCTCTCAGAGGTTGTGACTCTATAGGTTGGCATCAGAAAGCATCAAAAAGCAAAGATGTACCATACACAGTACAAACAGAATGGGTGACATTAAGCTATAGGCGGTGGAGTGGGCGAGGCCTGGTGGTGTGAATAAGATGAGACATCAACAAATTTCAACAAGGGAAGTGTGAAATGTTCTTCTCAGGTTTTATTCTGTCATCTGTCAAAAGATCAGTTGAAAGGAAATATGAGCTATTTTGCTGCTATATGTTATCAGTAATGTAACGACGCATCTGTGTGTCTTTCTCTAGATGTGTTGGACAGCATGGCGAGGTTCAGCATTCAGGGAGTGTTCAACTACAGCATGCTGACTCTGTCCGACCACGAGAGGGTTTTGTACGTCGGAGCACGGGAGGTGTTGTTTGCCCTGGATCCCAACGACATTAGCAAACAGCTACGGCCACAGGTAACACACATAAATACATGCAGACTCTTGAAATACTTTATTTTCCACCCCTTAAGGGGATTCAAATTTATAAAAGATAAATGTGGAAAAGGAATGATTTAAAGAAAAACAATTATATTCACCGCCTGAGTAACTGTCACTGCGAACACCCACGCTTTCAGAAAGGCTTTTGTAGAAGTGCAGGAAATTAAATGATAACATATAAGATTTATTATCACAGAGCTTCATGATGGACAGCTGAGGAATGAAATAATCTCCTCCACATGGTCTTGTTACTGAGCACTGCAGAGATAAACACACATTTCAAATACTTAATTTAAATACACCAAATTCAATTATGATATTAGCTGTGATATAATTATTATGTAAAAGCTTTAAATATAACTGAGATTCAGCTTGGATGAGCAGGAAAGGAAAGAAAACATGGAGCATAATCACTGCTTCTGCCACACTTCTTGGCTGCCTATTAACTTACAGGCTAACCTTATTTTCTCATTTTTTTTGGGCTCAATTTTTGACTCAAGGAAATTTGAGAACACACACACAAATTCTGGCAGATCATCAAAGAACCTAGTACCATAATAAAGTTGGCTGAGTCATACTAGTTGTCGGGCATTTTATTGGTCTGGCTTGTACACTTCTTTTATTAAATCTTCAGGCCTTGTAGTAGCTAATAATGTACAAACTGTGAAGCAATTTAATATATTCTCACATGGTATTAATGTGTCCTCCTTGAAGGGTCAAAAATATAATAAAATGTATTAATTGCAACTGTTAGTTAAGAGCCCTCCAGTATGTCAACTTTTCCAAAGCAGAAAACATCTTTTGGTTTGACCCACATGTAGTTTTTGATTTTAATACATTCATTTGAAGGAGTAAACCAAAATCCACAAACCAAAGTTTTACAACATTTCATTTCAACCATACAAAACCATGAACTGTATATGGAGCCCTGAAATGAACAAAATAATACATTGTTATCATACAAGTCAAAACCTAAATAATAAACAGCAATTGAATGTAAAAGGAAATTACTTCCATTGTGGCCCTTGAATGGAAAAAAGTACATTTTTACCCAAGGTTAAAGTTTTATTTATTTTACAATTTGTTTAGTTATTTAACAATATTAGTTTTTGTTAGACAGTGTTTTAAACTTAAATGATAACCTTTTCCTGAATTTGGTCAGTTTTAGTCTCCATACATGAAATCTTTCAAATTAGTTAAACCATGAAAATCACCAAATCTTGCTACAAAAACAAAGAATTAACATATTCAGAATGATACTATAACAAGGTACAATGATATGATTACTTGTTAATCAGGAAAGAGATTTGTAGAGACTGTCTTCCCCAAAAATACAGCTGTATGTGCAAGCATCTTATTACAACTCATATTTACGTTTATTTAGGCGGTAACCAATAAAGAGCGCCAAACAAAACAGGACTTTCACCATGGAGACTGATGTTCATGTCCCATGTGAAAACAAAAGTCAATGTTTTCTTATTTTATGTTACAAAGCCTACATTACTTAGCTTTGTAAGTAAAGTTACGCAACTAAAGTACTTATTTGAACTCAAACCATAATCTTTTCCTAAACCTAACCAAACTACAACCGCTTCAGCACGTTAATCGCGTGTTTTGTTGTTACCATGACAATGAAGGTCTGGTACACCAATATATGTTGTTTTGGGAGTCATTGACAAACAATATTCTGTCGTTTAGGTTGGATGGCTTTTGGATGGATTTTTACATTATCAGGTTTTATATATTTTAGACTCAGTTTTTTGGGTTTTTTGCAAAGTTATAAAGCTTTATTTTGAAGTTATTTATCATATCTGTTGCTAAAAGCCTCCAACAGCAAGTAAGCTGCCAAATATTAGATCGTAATATGTGTGTGGTTATTGGCACCAATGTTTCACCTCTATCAGCAGCACAAACATATCCACTGTGAATGTGTGGGAGTACACAGTCACTATCACTTTCACAGGCTTTGGCAGTGTATGATGCATTTATTCAGTCATGTTTTTATTGTCCTTGTTTTAATTTGTGTATCTTGTTTTTCTTTGGGGCGAAACTGTTTTTTAAAAGAGCTCCATAAATACCCTTGACTTGGCCTGATGCACACAGACTTACTGTAACTCTCTTGATGACATCAGACACAGGTCGGTTCTTTATGAACGGGCTTTTATTTCTTAAGCATGGTTTATGAGGTATTGACGTCTCTTTCACACCGTCTCTGTCACCCTTTATCATGCCTTTATCACCCCGTGAGAACTGTATGAACAACATGTTACAAAATACATCAGTTATACAATACATGAAACAAAAGGATATTTGGCTCGAAAATAAATACACATTCCAGAAGCAAACCAAAATTCACCGTTGGCCGCTTGTCATGGAAAGAGGGTCTTCGATTTTCCTTTGATTGTCCGGTTTAACCCCCAGACACCGACAAATATTGCCTCAAATGTAACAAAAGTGCTTAGAGAGACACCACTCTCGCTCGACTGTCCATTGTCTGTTGATGCAGTCCCACAAGAAATGCATCGTAGTGGAACTAGTAAAACAGAGCAACAGTTCCAGGCAAGAAACAACAAACCAATGCCCTAGCGGCTACAACCCTGTATATCATTTACGCTCATTTATGTGTTTAACATTTCCGCACTATAATTTAATTACATCAGATCTCAATTTTAACCTTTTACATCAATATAACATTTAGTATATTAACGCATAAAATTAATTATGAACTATGCCTCGTGAGTGAACAGCACTTACACATACAGTACATATATGCTAAAGTGTAAAGAGACTCACTCTGGTTTTCGTTTGCACCCTCAATAATTGGTCCATATTGCAATCAATACAATTACAGCAATGAAATCAAAGTGTAGTGAGCAGCCTGCAGTGGTTTGGGGATTGTTATCTGAATCACCGCCATAATGAGCAGTTATTAGATAAACATACACTGTCACATGCAACACAGGCACAGGCTGTTTGAGTAAGGGTTATGAGTCTTACATGAATGATAAGCCCGCCAGTTGTCAGCCACCAGTATGCAATATAGAGGGAAGGAGCCAACACAGAAAAATTACATGTGCAAGGATGCGGGAATAGTCCATCCCCTCTATCACTCTCTCCCCCTCCTCCCCCTTCCTTCCACTCTTTTATATCTTTGCTGCCATCTTACTCTCTGTCTTTCTTTATTATCTTCATGCCTGTCTCTCTTCCCTGGATATTTCCTAGGGATGTTTTTTTCAGGATTTAGATTTTTTTGAGATGTGCAGTACAACTACATTGTTTACATAATTACTACACCTTTCCCATGATGATTGTGGATTCTTTTTCATTATTTAATTTATTCATTATATTAATTAATTCGGTAATTCCATGTGGTAACTCCGACGCCAACTTATACAATTTTGACTCAATTGTTTTGCCTTGCTCAGGCATTTTATAGACGTTCAAATGACAAAGAAATTTCTTCCAGATATCGCCTATCTTTGCTGTACAAATCAGTGTGCACTATATTACAATTTCAACCAACACTTTGAGTTACTTGAAAACCTGTGTTCAATTGAAGGTCTTTTTTTAATTTAATGGGTAAAAGCGTAGCCGTAGACTGCATTATTTGCATGTATGACATAAAACATCAGACATTAGCGTCTTCTTTTGAAAATGCTGAAACAAAGAGAAATGTCTCCACTCCATTTTTAAAGGTTCAGGCCTTTCATTGATAATATGAAATACGTATTACACAAACATGCTTTCAATTACAATCTATTTGTCACACAAAGAGTCTAAGATGTATACAAAGACACTAATGTGAAGAGAGTTCAAATATTTGCATAAGAGCTGTTCCTTAATATATTAGTGCTATGTGTTAATGTGAAAACATTTCTTTGGCATTAACACTGAGATATTCCTTGGATTTGATGACAGCAACTAGCGAATAATGAGAATCCCTTGGGAACAAATTAGATGTAACAATATACTGCTGGTGTTGCTCTGCTTCATTGTATCTGGTCTTTCTTTAAAAACTACAATGCATTAGTTAAAACCAGAGATCCTACAGGTAATATTTCACAGCTACTGATCTCCATGATTAATTCACTTATTAAATCTTCACCATTAAAACTCCATCATCTCTACAGTGACCATGGGAATTCTAGGATAATTAAATGTGGGTATTCATTGGACAGTGGTAGGAAAGGGTAAAGTGAATAATTTTCTTGTGCCCTTCCTGTCATATTCTGTGGACATATATTTCTTGTTTAGTGTTTCTTGTTTAGTTTGAAGTCATGTTTCTTGGACTGTCTGTGGTTCCTGTTTGTTTCTAGTATTTCCTTCCCTTGTGTGGTCCCCACCTTATTTGGTCACGTTTCCTGTCCTTTTTAGTTTTCCCTCCTATGTTGATTCATGTCACCTGTGCCTCATCCCCTCATTAGTCAAGTGTCATGTTTTCCCCTGGTCTCTTATCGGTTCATTGTTGGTTGATGCTAATGTTCGTTGGCTCATCTTCTTGGTTCTGGTTATTCGTGTTGCTTGTGTTGATATTTGTGTTTGCACTTCTCCGTGGTTTGCACCTTCCTGGACACTTGGTGGACTTATCTTGTACACCTTTTCCCTTTATGGACTTTTCCCCATGTTCTTTTGTTTCTAGCCTTTGGACTTCCATGCCACCAGCCATGCTTGCCTGTAAGTGTCTCTGTGTTTCAATAAACCTACATCCCCACATCACCTGCTTCGTCTGTGTCTGGGTCCTTCCCCTACCTGTCTGCTAACCGAGAGCATAAGAAAATGAACAGACCATACAGGGACCCAGCTGACAGCTGTCTTCCCCACCTGCAGTTCAGTTGGGAGGATTATGGGGTATCCATGGAGGAGTTTTTTTGAGGATTTTCTTTTTTTGATGTCCCTGAGCATCCTGTGGGGATGGGACTGGGAAATAACTTATGCGGTGGCTAATGGCAGGTGCAGCGGCGGTTGTGAAGTCCTACCCCTGCTTGCTAGCTACGAGCCCATGAGTTATTGGTTTGCTGGCTCTGGAGGTGGAACCCCTGATGTCCCTCTTTTTAAAGTCCCTGGGGATCACCATAATCCACACAGCAATCACTTGTTGGCAGTCTGGCTGACACCTGATTCCCCATCAGCAGCCCGGTCAACTCCTGCTCCACGTTCCTTGTTAGTGGTCCGGCCTGCTTCTGACTCTTTGCTGGCGAACCCCAAGCCCTGCTCCTTTGTTGGCAGTCTGGCTGACCGCCTCCGACACCGCTGCCACTACCTCCAGCTCCTGTCCCGCTGCCGTCTCCAGTGCCCATCTGGCTGCCTCCGCAGCCACCTCCAGGTTCCGTCCTGCCATCTCCAGGGTCCCTACTTAGCCACTGCCCTGCCTTCAAGCAGGTCGCTGTTCGGCCTCTGCCCTGCCCCCGGGCTGTCTGCCTGATGGTCCCCTGCACTGTTCCTGTGTTATTCCCTGCTGGAGTGTCTAGGGTTAAGGTTGAGGTGGTAACATAAGCACTCAAGAAACAGTGAGACCTTGGTTAGGATATTAAATGAAAGGGTGTTTATTATCCACTTTTTTCAGACAAACAAATGTATAAACTACAACAATGGGAGAGCGAGGACACTGGGTGGTTACCAATGAGCTGAAAGTAAGAAAACAAAACACCCCTAATCTTATCTGACTAAACACACAAACACATAAAGAACAACCAAGATGGCTACATGTCCTCTACTCAAATCGTTGTAAATGGTAAATGGACTCTTTCTTATATAGCGCTTTTCAACCGAAACCCAAAGTGCTGTAACAGTTATCTAAGCTAGAACAGTAGTCTAATTCACCCATTCACACACCGATGGGGACACAGTTGCCATGCTGGGGTTCAGAGTCTTGCCCAGGGACACTTCGACATGTGGACAGCAGGGGCTGGGATCGAACCACCAACCCTTGGGTTAACGGATGACCGCACTACCCTCTCAGCCACAGCCGCCCCAAACAATACAGTACAAAACAATACAGAGGTGGCACCACCCACTAACCTATTGTTTTAGAGAGAAAGAAAACTACATGAGGTATGTGTACAGGGCACCCCGTCTTACCTAGCCCAGACCTCTCGTCGCAAATCACACACAGGGTATAAACAAAAGGTGGTTAACGAGTAGTAAACTCCCTCGGGTCTGGTCTTTTTCATCCGGCTTCTGTCTCACTGGCTTCCCTCTCTCACACACCGTCATACACACATTCATGTCTGTTCTCTCGTTTTGTTTGCGGTCACACATACACACACTCAAGACCCCCTCCTCCTTCCGTGGTGTAGTGGCTTCTCTTTTAACGGAGTCCCTCTCTGCAGCCGATATGCTAGGTCCACGGTCGACACTCCCCCTCCATTACGGTGCCCCAATTACTTGTGGCATAAGAGCAGAGGAGACCCCCACATACTCCCCCAAGTGCACAGCACATACCTGGTTGTTCTTCCACTTGGCAACACATTCTTTTCCTGCCGGGCGTGGTCTCGTGATCTCTCCTCCTTGCCTCCCTCCACCCACGCTTCTTTGGACTCTTTGCCCCCCATGAACTTTCCCTGTGTTCTTTTGTTTCTAGCCTTTGGACTCCCATTCCACCAGCCTTGCCTGCCTGTAACTGTCTTTGTGCTTGAATAAAGCTCATCATCCCCACATCGCCTGCTTAGTCTGCATTTGTGTCCTTCCCCTACCTGTCTGCAACCCGAGAGCGTAACACTTCCAGTCACACATTATATTAAATATGAATTGTACTGATCAAAGAACACTAACTTAGCTAAAAAGACATGTCTTGTATCTGGATACAATGTTTTGTTTTCCTTGCAAGGCCATAAAAGTAAAAGCCACTATTATCACAATATATAAAGGTCTGTATTATAACTCTACTTTTTAAGCACAGTCTGTCTGTACAGTGCATGGCAATTACATACAAAGTAAATCAGAGTTTCATTGTGAATTTGCAGCAGCTCTCTGCCTGTAATGACTAATGATTAAGTGTACACTATGGGGAGGAGTGAGGGGATGTCATTTACACATTATATTTAAACTGCATATTTTTTGGGCCATGTGATGTATTGATGATACATAATATATTTGCGGGATGTAATACAAAGGCAGAGAACATCATTCCTAGGGACAGCATGTTGCCCACATCACATGTGTCTCTTTCTTTTTTCCAGATCGACTGGCCGGCTCCACAGGAAAAAAAGAAAGAGTGTGCTGCCAAGGGGAAGAACAACCAGGTAACATGGATTTTAGTTGACAGTGTGTCAGGGTTGACGGGGGTTACCTGTCACGCTGAAGGGCACCGTGGCATTTTTAAGTTGGTAGTTTATGAGAGCAACATTGCTCAAATACATTTTGTCGATTCAGTTTGAGGTTTCAGAATGGAAACCTTCCAGATTACCATTAGAACACAGTGAAGTTAATCTCCCAGACATACGATAAGCAACTTCTAAGGTGGTTCCATTCAGGAAATGTGACTTGTCTTGAGCAACAAAAAGTGAGTGAAGTGCTGCTCCAGAATGAATCTCATATGTGATAAAGACTGACACTGAGAATATATCAGTTTGGTAATACAAAATAGAATACAACCTACTACCGAGCGGTAACATTAGATCAAAAGTTCAATACCATGTCTGTCTTAAATTATGCTACCATCGCAGCTGGTTAGCTTAGCTTAGCATAAAGACCAGAAAGAGGAGATTACAGCTACCCTGGCTCTGTTCAACAAAGTGTAATAAACGACAAGTTGTAGTCGTACGGGTGGTATTTCTTGGCCGGGTACAGTCACGTCATGGTGAAGAAGTATCCATGAAGTCACTGCACCAAGTAATCGGCCATGGCATAACCCCATGTTTACACTTTGGTTTTTGTATGGAGTACACAAACAACATATAACGTGTTAATTAGTGAGCTTTTAGAGGGGCTGGTAGGTTGACCGGCTAGCTGTTTACCCCTGTTTTCAGTCTTTATGCTAAGATAAGCTAACAAGCTGCCGGCTGTAGCTTCATATTTTACAGACAGACATGAGAGTGATATCAATCTTCTCAAACCTAATCTCAACACGAACCTATTCCTTTAAAATATCCATTTGCTTCTTTTAATGTTGTGCAGATGATGTACCACATTTGGAGAAGCATTCTTCAATCAGATATAACATTATTAACAAATCTTAGTGATGTATGTTTTTCCCAAATATGTTATGATGATATTTAACAGAGGAGTAACTGTTTAATTCAGCATTAACTCCTACACTGTCCAAGCTTGTGATCATCCAGTTCTTACCATCAGTTGTGATGCTTTAGTAAACACAGATAGTGAATTGGCCTCAGCTCCGCACTTAAGTCTCAGTAAGAGCTCCTCGCTGCTTAGGCTCAGGTATATTTGCAAGAGATCTCATTTAATATTTAATAGAAACAGCCACATCTTTTCGAAATGGAACCAAAACTTCTCTCATTGCATAATGTTATCTTTTGATGTGGTTTTAAACCAAAGGGGAAATGCTTCACTAGAGTGTAGTATTAACATTACTTTAACTAAAATGGAGTCCAAAACTAAAAAATATGTAAAGAATACTCCAGTTTTTTCCAATTGTTATTCAAACTTAATGTGTATTCAAAATTCACCTTCTAAAAATTGATGGCGTCTCTGTTTTTGGTGTGGTTCTTAAAATACAGTATGGTGGCCTGTGATCATATATGGAGTTACATTTGTGTCTAATATGTAATCAAAATATAGGTTTGAGAGCAAAAATATCCAAAACCTGGTTTATTGTGAAACAAAGTGCTTGCAAATCCAAAGGATTTGCTTGCTGTTCAACTGAATTCCGTGGGTGTGACCTATGTTGAAAGATGCAAGACACGTTCTATTGGCCAGTCTCGATTGAAGTGACAGCTTGGCAACAGCCGCAGTCAGTTAATGAGAGAGTGTGCGATCGTACACTTCCGATTCAGATACGAATATGGCCGTGTTTTACACAAGATGCCTCTAAGACCTACCGAAGGTTACCATCAATTATGTTCATCAGCTAGTACAAGCAATAAGCTCAGCTCCGAAGAGTGAAAGGGGGGAAAAAGGGTTCAAGATGTATATATCTACTTACACTGACATTACACTGACGTTATACAACGTTAGCTAGCGGGAAAGCTAGCTCTAGTTACTAGCTAACTTTGACAAATTGACAGGCTATTTGATCCAGTGTAAAATGTTTTAATGATGGACGATTAAGAGTATGCATAACCTGAAGGATGTCCAATTCCCCACAGTGTCAAACAAAGATTCATCATAAGGGAGAGCAAGTGTCAGGGCTACCTGTTACAGGTCAATGAAAATGAGCGAAAACCCTCACAACCTCAGAGTAGGAAGAAAAAATGAACAATATTTTGTTTGTTTCAAAGCCTCAATCAGGAAATATGAGATTTAAGATTTAAATAAGTTTAGTTAGCTTGCATTTTGCAACAGGCTGCATAGTAACAATAGCTACGTATGTGTTTGTAACATGAAGGGCTACATCTTTCTTTTTGTTTTCAATTCAATTCAACTCAGTTTTATTTATATAGCGCTATATCATAATAGAGTTATCTCGTAGCACTTGTTAATATAGATCAAGTCTAGACAAACTTTATATGTATAGACCCAACAATTCCACCATGAACAAGCACTTGGCGACAGTGGCAAGGAAAAACTGCTTTTTAACAGGCAGAAACCTCGAGCAGGCTCTGGGTGGGCGGTCATCTGTCTCGACCGGTTTTCAACCTTGTGTTGTAAAATAACAAATGACATAAACCCAGCTTTTATGGAAACCCCAGAACAGCTGCAGTTCTTTACTGTATGTTTAGTAGAATCCATGCAGAGCCCAATTAACTTTATGGTTCATTCGCCAGTGGTAAGTAAGTGCTGATTGTTTACCCTGCACCTATTTTATGCTGTTCAACGTTTTACTAATACTATTTGAATGTGAGTAAATTGAGACAGGTGATAAAGGCTACACATGCTCATCTATTTGGATGTCCTTAGGTTGCTGTATTCCAAACAGAGAGCAGAACTGATTGTTTATTCTCTGTCTGTGCTGCAACTGATAACCTGACATGGTTTAGCCTGTTCCCATACCTGCTACCAAAATGAAGTAATGTCCTAAATGTGAAATGACAGACATTTTGTTTTAATGTGTAGATTGTTTTTGAGGAATACTCACCAGTGGACATTTCAGTGGCAGAATGTTCCTGTGTGCCTCAAACAGGACTCTGCAACCACAATGTTGCACTGCTGTTTCATTCAGCGCACTACTCCACGCTGAATCTGGCTGCTGTACCCCTGTTCTTAGCTGCACAGAAATGGAACAGCATTGGCACAAGCCAAGCACCATGGCAAGTATGGGTTCGCAACCAAACCAGGGTTGAGCTGATCTACTATGTTGCATCAACAACCATTTCAATTAATTTGATCATTCTTTTGTGTAAGTAATAGGATGTGAAACCATACCAAATGAGTGACATGGTGTTCATTTCCACTAAGCCGAAGCAGCTTACAGTTGCTGATGGTGTAAGGTAATATCTACAATTGTAATTGTAATTGTATAGCCTACTATATCTTTTTGTGATTGTTGTTTGAGTGTACAATTGTTCTTAAAGTCCTAACTGTGAATTAAAATTGTTCAAAGGAGTACAAGTTACAAGGCAGTGCGAGGGTGGGGGGGCTGCCAGATCCAGATGTCCTCAAAGTTGACGATGTGTACAAGGACTTCTCAGCAGACATTGCGCCACTCATTACCACCACGGCGATAAATGCGGACATCCCGCTGGTTGACTCAGCTTTTGGGAAAGTCCAGGAAAGTAGATCCATCTTCTACCAGCATCTATTACCAGTGAGCCAGGTTGTAGTCCGCCATCCAGATGCCCCTCCACCACCACCTCTATCTTTAGATGACTATAGGCTGGAGCCTACCAACTGCCAGTTTGTGTGCAGCCACCTCCATCTACAATCACGTGTCACTACTTTAGACGTGGCAAGGAAAATAGAGGGAACAGAGCAACACTGTGGAATGGCCAAGAGGCCAAGGATAAATTCTTCCCGATTTAGGGAGCATAACATAATGTGTATGTTGCAATTTTACTGCTGTACATGTTTATGGTTGTGCTAATTTGAACAACTTTATATACTGTTGGGTAGTTGAATCTACAACAATGCATCAAATGTCCTATATTTGTTTATACATTTTTTAAATGTAATTACCTGTAATCAGCAACAGCCTGAGTTGTATTTATTTTACACAAGTCTGCAATTCAAAGTCCACAGTTGAGACATAAGACAATCTGCTTTGTGAAGCAACCCTGTAGCCAAAGTTTCCATAAGTTGTTAGCATTTATTACAATTGCTTGATTGATTTTGAAAACGGTGATGAGCACTATCAGAACACTACACATAATTCACACAAGCACACACAAGTAGCAGGACACCTTTGATTTTTGCCAAATGAAACACTTCATTCAAAACTATACAAACAAATCTTAAATTTGTCACAATATAGCAGACACATGGGTCATACAATCTGATTCAGTTTGAACCAGTTACACACTACTGAGCTCAATCTAAAACACTTAACATTTCTAATTTGTATCATTGACTGGAAAAGGCCATAATACCTCACGTTAGCTATGTATTTAAGCCATTTTCACCACCAGTAACATCAATAATACCGTGCCACTACACTACAATAATACAACACATCACAAATATAAGAAACTCACATTAGATCCATCCATCCATTTTCCTCGGCTTACTCGGGGCTGGGTCACTGTGGCAACAGGGTAAGCAATGTTATCCAGACGTCCCTCTCCCCAGCAACACTTTCCAGCCCCTCCTGGGGGATCCCAAGGCGTTTCCAGGCCAGCTGAGATATATAATCCCCCCAGCGTGTTCTGGGTCTACCCCAGGGCCTCAAACCAGTTGGACGTGCCTGGAAAACCTCTAAAGGGAGGTGTCCAGGAGGCATCCTTATCAGGTGCCTAACCACCTCATTTGGCTCCTTTTGATGCGAAGGAGCAGTGGCTCTACTCCGAGCTCCCTCCGGATGTCCGAGCTCCTTACCGTCTCTAAGGGTGAGCCCGGCAACCCTTCGGAGGAAACTCCTTTCAGCAGCTTGTTTCCGCGACCTCTTTCTTTCTGTCACTACCCAAAGCTCATGACCATAGGCAAGGATTGGAACATAGATCGGCTGGTAAATCGAAAGCTTTGCCTTCCGGTTCAGCTCCTTCTTCACCACGACGGACAGGTACAGCACCTGCAATACTGCTGATGCTGCACCAATCCACCGGCACTGGCCAATAGGAACGTGTCTTGCATCTTTCAGCATAGGTCACATGCTCACATTACAGCCGTGAGACAGATATTGTTCTGCTGCTGCAATGGCAACATCAACTGGATGCACTGAATTATTCATTCCTCTAGCATCATGTGTGACCATCTGTTTTCAATTCCATTGAAAGAGCTTTATTGTTCTTCACTGTGCAGACATATAAAATTGTTTCCCATAAAACACTGCATATATTATACTGTTAATTACAAACATATCCTCTGAATGGAAACAATCTGTCACTTTTTTATTCAGTTTAAAGTTTACTGAGATAATGTGGTTGCATCGCTATTATCTATTAAGTAACGTCCTCAATAAGACATTGATCACTTGTAGAACAGTATTTAAATAACTCACATCATGCACAAAGCAGAGATGAGAAATATTTAGTTCTTTGGCGGCTGCCAATGTTCAGTACAACCAAAAAAAGAAAGAAAAATGAAACCAAACTTTTCATTCACTGACTGTCATCAGCAAATCATGGTCTAGTTTCAACCTTATATTTCAGGTGAATGAGGATTTAAATGAAGTCACATTGAAGCATTAGAGTAAATATAAATCTCAAATTGTCCCTTTAAGACCGACAATGGCATTCAAACAATTCCTTCTCTCTCCATCACAGACTGAGTGCTTCAACTACATCCGTTTCCTGCAGAGCTACAACCACACACACCTCTACACCTGCGGCACCTACGCCTTCCAGCCCAAATGCACCTACGTGGTAAGTATGCATGTGTGTGTGTCGGTGTGTGTTTCCCTCGATAGTGAGTTACTGCGAGTCAGTGCTGACAGGTGTCAACTTGAGATATCTGCCATCTGACACAAGGCTAAGACCACTGTGTGACAGAGTTAGGGTTAGGGGGGTTTACAAAATAAAAATAAGTGTGATGGAAAAAAGTATCTCACGCTGGGTTAGCTGAACGTACGAATGCTACTGTGTCTGCGTGTGCACATATATGTGAAATTGATGCGACAGAACAACATGGCCAGGGGCGAAGCTATGGTCCTTGCAATGGACAGGCAGAGCTTACAGCTGTGTCATGTGGGTCATAATACACACTGACCACAAAACACCTGTGTTTCTCGTGTGTGTGTGTGTGTGTGTGTGTGTGTGTGTGCAGAATGCGGATTATTTTACCCTCAACTCTGCGGCCCTGGAAGACGGGAAGGGCAAATGCCCATATGACCCTTCCAAGGGGCATACTGGCCTGATAGTGGGTGAGTAAAAGCGTGTGTGTCAGTGTGAACACATAATGTATTTAGCTTTATGTAGATGCATGCATGTTTTCATGTACTCCATATACAGTCAATAGTAACATTTTATAATATAAGAAAATATATGTTTTTGAATGGGGGTAATGATCATTTAATGATCACTTAAAAACAAAAATGCATGATTGATTGAGTCCGTAGTTGGAAATCCACTGATATTCATATCAACACCAAAGACACTGTCAGCTCCTGTCGTTCCATCTCAGCAGTGTGTATCATAAAGTGAACAGCATCATGTTTTAGCAGTTCAAACAGAAGCATGAAATACGATTGCACTGAGAGTCCAGGAGTCCAATTTAACTTTGCATGCTGCATTTAATTCAGTATGAACAGCTTCACTGAATCTATAGGCACCCACTCTCCATTCCTATTTGTATCTCCCCCGTTGAACCACTGACCTAATTGTTAGCCTGTACAATTGTGGCTTAAAACAGAATTTAACCAAAGCTTGCATTTTGTTGGTATAGATAAGGAGCTGTACTCAGCAACACTCAACAACTTCCTGGGTACAGAGCCCGTCATCCTGAGGAACTTGGGCCAACAGCATTATAGCATGAAGAGCGAATACTTGCCTGCCTGGCTCAATGGTAAGTGAAGTAGAGGACACGAGAAAGACAAAGAGAAATACGTGGTAATCCTGGTATCTGTAATAGAGAGACGGATGGAAAAAGGGGGAAGGAATAGATAGAAAAAATTATTTTTTTATCCTTTTTATTTTTGTACAATTTTTGGCAATACTCTATGTTGCTATTTGACCAGCTCTCAACATCTCCAAATTACCAATATTTATTTCTCGTAGAATGGGCCAATTGGAAAATTTAAACTACTATAGTTGGTAGCAAGATAGTTTCTAGACATCCTAATGTTTATATCTCAGTTAATAAAACAGATAAACATTGTTTAATTCATTTCCTACAATTACTTACTCTGACTATGTGTATTTTGGTTTAGGAAAGGTGATAAAAGAAGACTCCAGCCTCCAAACTATTATACAAACTACAGTGCACTAACAGTATCACTATTACTAAAATTCCATGCACACAATGCCTAGCTACAGTGTGCTGATATGGGGTTTAAGGAACTAATTATTTTAAACTTTAAATTATCTTTAAGAGAAATTTAATTTTTTTCATTCATACTTGTATAGAATTAACTAAAATATTCTGCATCAGTTTGAGATTTTTTTTTCCACTGTGACCCTGACAAATATGTATTGGAGGATGATAACGCCGGCTTCTTTTTAACCAAGTTTCATTTTAAAAAAAGAGTTCAAGTTCAAGTTTCAAGTTTAATTGTCATATGCAGTTTAACAGAGTCAACTATACAATGAAATGTGCAGGACGAGAGCCGGTCCACTCAGCACCAATAAACACGATACGAAGACAA
>JAVQJF010081124.1:0-14719 GCA_036023855.1 Gadopsis marmoratus | reverse complement strand
CGTCTAAAGAAGTCCAAAGCGGTTAAAACGCACAATGTACAACAGCGGGCTATAATCCATCTCAAACAGGTGGGGCTTTTAGCGGAGGGAGATATTCATACAGAGATCGACTCTTGATGGCAGGGACTTAGCGTCACCTTTGATGACGGGTGCCGCGCCACAACAGCGGCTCATTAAAGTGACTCAGAGAAGAAGTCAAACTGGATGCAGCGGCACTTGTTGTTCAGCGGGACGCGCAGTTTTCGGCACAACTATGACTGCAAATCCCTGGCTGCTCAGGCTACACACGTCGCACTGCAGTGATTCATACGAAGGGGGGGAGGACGAGAGATCCGCTAGGGAGGAGACGCACGCTCTCCGTTTAGTTCATTGTCGTTTATATGGCTAGGGGTCACATTTGAACCGAAGAGGTAACAGCTCACGCAACACCTGCCACCGAGCACCTCGGGTCACGTTGGCAGTTTGTAGCTCTGATTTGTGTAATGAGAGCGTCGGAGCAAGTGCGGTCACTGTCGCGTGGAGATGAAAGGGCACGCGTGTACGACATGTACGTGTGCAGGCGAAGCTCCACCCGACGCCGTATGATTGCGTTCATCTACACTTGGATGTGAATGTCCACGTCACGTGAACACTTACTAGGATACTTTGCAAACTTTCCGTCCGGTTAGTCGCTGCAGTAATGTCGCAGCAAAAGGATCAGCAGGTGTGGCTTTTATTTCAAGGTTAGAGGCGTATGAGTTGTTTGTATAACGAATAGCGATGGGGGTTAACTGAAGTCATAGCGAGACAGCCAGAACGAAATGAAAGAATGAAAGATAATCACCTGATTTAATAAGGGGCATTTCTAAAAACAGCCCTGCACTGGATAACCAAGTTACGAAACTAATATGTTTTCCTAATGACGGAGTCGGGATCGATTGTGTCCAGCTGTGACCCAGCCGGCTGTTATCTGGGCCTCCAAATCTGACACGTGAAGTCTATTCATCCCCGATTGCTATCAAGAGGAAGTCTCTGTTTGCAGCTCTAACAAGGAAAGGATGGAGGACTGGGGTGAAGCCATGAAAGTGGAGGTGGATAACAAGTCAAGGGGGGGCTTTGTTTCTCTGCTTCCTCTCACTGATTCTGAAATTCTCAAAACTCTTTTCTGTCATTCTTCCCCAGCAAAGTGATTAAAGAAGTAATTTCACCCAATCTTGCCGTCACTGCAGCACGGATGAGTAATTGCTGCGTTGTTACCAGTTATTTCTCAAGACTAAAAGTTTAAAACAATGGCCCGCTTCACACTGCACATGGGCACAAAAGGAGGCTTTAACCTGCTCTGTCACAAACAAGAAACACTGGGAATTTAGTGGGAAATACTGCCACCCAATGGCGACTGCTGGCGACTGCAGCAATACCCTTACGGAGCTCACAGTCCGGGGCGATGAATGAAACCATTAGAGGGAGCCAGGTGCTTCCAATTTACAAAACAGAAAGACATGCCAATCCAGGTTCAGAAGTTTAGGGCTTTGCAGCTAATGGTCTGCATGAGTAACCAAGAGCCGAGCCTTTTGAATCGCTGCTTTCAAAGAGACTGGATGAGAAGAAGAGGATTCCCAGTGTCCCTCTCAGTTGGTGGATGCTACCAATCAGACTGAATAGAAAACATGTGAGGAGTAAATCAGTAACTGTATTTATGTAGTATCTTTCTATAGCAGTCATGTCAGAATGTTTCACAAGTGGATAAAACAAGAAGAACAACAAACACTGATTAGAATGACACAAAAACAGACAGTGAAAAGTTAAAAATGTTGCCTCTTTTAACCCACCTAAATTATGTTCTTGTAATAGAAGTATATATCACCATTGGTTTTATATGCAGTATAGTGTGAAACGCAACTTGCAGATAAATAATCAAATATGTCGTTGCCAGAAGGGACGGATTTCAAATTCCTCCCTGTTTGTGTTCAAGAATAACGGAAACCTGGACGTATGAAAATACAAAAAAGAAAAAATCATCCAATTCACTTTATCCTTTTCACAGTTACCATGCGTGCTCATGAATGCAGCTGCCTCTCAAAACTCTGACGTCAAAGTATCAGTTAATATACCACCAACAAGAGTTTTCTACAGTATTGTTTATACTGTAGGGCAGGTAATATTCCTAGCAGCTTATAGGTACGAGACAATATATTTATTTTAGTCAACACAACCAGCTGCTGGTTTTGTTTCATATTAGTGCCGACCTGTTATACAGTAGGGTTGCTCTCCTGTCCAGGTCCCGTCATCCAGACAAGTGCGCTCCGTTGACCCGTACAGTATGTGGCCTTCGCTGCAGGTGAAGCTCAGGGTGTCCCCCTCTAGGTAATGTGTCCCGTTCTTCTTCCCATTCCTGGGTGTGGGAAGCCAGCCACAAGACACCACTAAAGGAACAATAACACATTCAAAAATCAATATTAAAACCATTATGTTGTCTTAACATTTAACTTTGACAGATATGTATTAACATAGATAAATAATACTAATGATTTCCCTTCATTAAGCTTTCTCGTGGCACGGTATTACTGGAGAATGGAAGAATTCTCTTCCGGGCAATGCATGTTGCATTTTCAGGCATGCCCTTACTTCATTATCAAAGATAGAACAAGCTATAAAGAAAAGACATATAATCACCCACAAATGATGCAGTTGAACTTTGGCATTAACACAAACAAAATAGACACAAATATGTCACCATATTTTGGCCAATGAGTATAGAAGACAGTGAATGAATGGACAGAGGCTGGTCTTATTTCACACATTACCCGGCGCCAGGGCTGCCATTAGGGCCCGATGATTCTGGTAGGCCCTGAGTGTGGCGTTTCCCATTGTGAGGCTCCGAGTCGTCAGGGTATCATATCTACAGAACTTTGCTCCTTCTCCAAAGCACATCGTCAGCATGTCTGCCACCAGAGGGTCATCGGGTCTCTCAGGGACAGAAAAGGCAGGCACAAAAGCCAGATCTGGGCTTGCTGGGAAATGGTAGGTATCCAAAAGGTACTTTGAGTCATATGTGAAAAGGGAAGACTTCTTTGAAATGTTCCCTGCGGGTAAAAAGATTAAAAACACCAGTTGACATGTGCAACCATGCTGGATTGTTGGTTAGAATAAACAAATTACAGGTTTCAGACGGATCCTAAACCAACTGAAATGATTAGTGGTAGATGTGATGTCAGAAGTATCCAGAATCACATCCACAACTGCATTACAGCGTTTGTTACAAATGCAGTATCTCCAGCGTTCTGCCCAGCAAAGTTAAAAGCAAATCACGTGTAGGAAAACACTGCAAATATGTATAAGAATAGGTAATTAGATAGTGTGAGTAATAACCAACTTTTTGGATGCCACAAGTTGTCATAGCAACCGTTTAGACACGGCAAACCACGTTTATGGGATTTAATGCCGCAGCCGCATATGTTTGACCAATCAGACTGCTTGGCTCAAAACCACCCATTTTTCTTGAAAACATGGAATTAAAAATGAGAGAATATGAGGCACGCTATAATTTGGAGATAAGGACAGAACTCTAAGAGACACGCACGAGCACGTTGTCGCGGGTTTCATCGGTTCCCACGAGCTGAAAGTGTGCGTTTGCTGCAGTTACGCTGAAGCGAATGATTTCAGTCAAAAGGTCAAGCGCTTGAAAAGTCAGCTACTCACCGGTTTTGAGGGCCTTGTAGTGCAATTACGGCTGAGACGTTATCATGTATGTATGTATGCGGTCTGGCCCCCGACTGTGTTGCAGAGATGTATGTTCACAGCACGTGATATCGCGCTGTAATCCATTGAAGCTGCGCTAACTCTAAACACGTGCCTTGTTTTCTTCCTGTGCACTCCGAGGCAAATGGCAAGAATCCGAGGTCTCGTGTCCAGATGAGATTTAGAGAAACTCGTTCATGCACCGTACTTCACATTCACTGCACTGTAACTGTATTTTATTTCATTTTATATATTTTACTTCATTTTAAAAATTCAGTTGATCTTAATTGATTTTATTCCTATTGTTTTGAATGTCATTGTAATGCCTTTCTTTGCCTATGTAAAGCACTTTAAGTTGCCTCTGTGTTTGATATGTGCAATATAAATAAGGCTGCCTTTAAAGCATTTGTTAAAGCATTAAAGCACTTAAAGTATTTGTCACAAGCTTTAGCTCAAATATGGTATTAATGTATAAAGACACGATGATGGGCAATTATTTGCAAACCACACAATCCCTAATCAGCCCTTCTAAACACGAAAGCTTTCCACTCAAAAGTTAAGTTTGATATTCAGATGCTGCTTTAGAGTGAGAACTGATTATCCAGCATTGGTCAGCGTGATTGATGTTTGCTGCTTCACAAACACAAGTTCAACAGTGTGTCGCACTCACAGCCAGCTCCAAAGGTGAAGATCTGCTCTGGCGTGGCGTCGGCTGAGGAGATGACCTCTCCCAGTCGGGTCAACAGGTCGTCTGACGGGTCAGAGTTCATCGGGCCGAGGAGGCCCTGAGTGTGGTTGGTGAAGTCCGTTGGAAGCAGGACGGTCACTGCCATGGCTCCGTCATGCACACGAACCTCCACGCCGACTCCAGAGAGGAAGATTACTGTGACATCGTGAGGACTGGGGGCGAACGCAAATACTCCTGGAAAAGAGAGATTGTGTTTATAGGTTTAATACCTCAACCCTTCATTTATTTTATTACAAGATGTGTCAAAACTTGAGAGCAATATGAAATAAAAGCTTTTCTTCCTCATCTTAACCTTTACCAGACATAGAAAATACAACATTTAGAGGAGACTGACAAACTGTTACCGACGTCAGATTACAATATTTTCATGGGAAGTTCTTTAAATTGTCAAAACGTTTCTCTCTGGCTGCCACTTCGTGTCATCAAAGTGAATGATGTCTAGTCATCTCACCGTGTAGGTCCATCCATCTTTGCTCGGTGAAAGGAAGGACCCTTTGGTTGCTTAGCACCTGAAGGTGGCCCTCTGCCAGACGCACCTCAATGACATCAGAGGCCTTCTCCTTCATGGCCACTGATGACAGCCACGTGGCTTTGGCCAAAGTACCTTGGTGGTCAACATAAACACCACATTGTTATAGATATGTACTCTGAGGTCACGAATGGTTTTATCACTGCAACATCAAGCAATCCAGATGTTGATCTAATGAGGAGAATAATAGCGACATCTGGCCATCTACAGTCTCTTGGTCCACGGCTGTTGGAGGGAATTCTAAAACAACGAAACTAACGTCTGTTCTTCTTCACCTCATCCGACCCCAAGAGACTCTGGGACCAGAGGAAACTAAGGAAAAAGGCATTTTACAGCGCCAACAAATTAATCATGAAACACCAGGGTCAATATGTCTGAGCAAATTCTAGAAGCAGGCAATCAATCCTGTGGCGGATTTAAAAAAGAAACACACACACACACATAAATTGAACCATAAAATGTGTCTCTCTGAAGACGTCCTGGACCAAGTTCCATCCAAACAAAGTAGCAGCATGGGGATGAAAAAGAGCCGGGCTTTCACATCGAGTAAGGACTCACCGTTCTTAAGTTTCACCTGCTCTGTTCTGGCCTGAACGCTCAGCTCTCTGTCTGGCGAAGACACGAGGTAGAACTCTCCTTTGCCGTTGAAAGTGTAGCCGAGGCCGTCGAACGTTATGAAATGCGGATCCCCGAGGACAACACCTGTGAGGCGTTGAGAAACAAAGCGCTGATGCGTTTACATCACCTACACATCTTGGCACAAACGTATTTATTTCGAACAGTACACCGCCGATCTCTCATTCATCTAAACATTGGTTTTCTAATATCAGTATGCGGCTTGCCGTTGCATTTATAGTCTCTGAAGTGAGGGCAGTCAGTTGTATGATCTAATATTTTTCCACACTTCAACTCTCAGCCACAGTCTGTAATTCATTTACTTCTCCTGCAAACAGATCTGGTATTACCTGCTACTCTAATGTTCATTTGCAGTTGGGTCAAGTATGTATGTGTGTAGCCACGCAGAGGCAGTTGAATACAGATTAACAAACACCCATAAACACACAGTCTGTCATTATTTCTTGGAGTTTTGTGATGTACTTTTCCCCCCCCAGTGTCTGGTTGAACATAAATTCAGCTGCGAAAACCAGGATGGAGACTCTTTATTCACCAATAAATATGTACTTTATGTTCGATGTTAAGAAACTAAGCAAAATTATTATGACATGTTACCATCTCATTAATTCTAAGCTCCCAAAATACAACTAAACTTGTATTTTACTTTGACTGTAAAAAAAAAAGAAAAAAAAAAAGAAAGATGTCGTTGTTAATGTTGACTAAAATAATAAACTACAAATCCTAAGAATCAAGAGAGCCGAGCAACTAATGAACCAGAAACTGATTTCAGAGTCAAACTACCTGGTTAATTAGGTCTTTAAAGGGTCATTGAACTCACTTTGCCTTGGTACTGTGCTCGATTAGTAGTTTTTAGCAATTTTGTGTGTCCTCTGATATCTCTTCTGCACGTTGCGACAGTCTTATGTCTATAAATACACTTGATCTGACTCGTGAACGGTCTCACCAGCTCTTGGCGGCTGGTAGTTGCGACACCCACTAGAAGGCCGGTGGCTGAAGTAGATACGGCAGTGGTCAGACCACAGGCAGCAGTAGTAGAAGCTCATGACATCGTAAAGCCAGTGGGAGTAACCCGGCACCCGTGGTGGCTCCCTGTACGGCGGTGAGCCCCAGTCGTGAGCTCTATCTGGGGTGCTGCCGCCCGTCGAGTCTCCCGTCAGCGCCAGAGCGCCTGTGCTGTCATAGCAGCACTGCTGCCCTGATCCGTGCGTAGGGCTGGAAATGTGCCAAGAAAATCATGTCAAAAAGCAGAAGAAAAAACAAAAAGGGCTTCTATTTTCACTTGTAAAAAAAAGGTCAAAACGTGATCGGGTGTCTTGTCACTTCTACCTGGCCTGAATTGCTCTGACGCAGTGGACACTTCCTGGGTGGTAAGTGCACACACTGCCCCTCTCAATGTCACAACTATAGTCAGTCTGAAATAACACAGTGAATAAAAATCAGTCTCAATAAAATAATAAATGTGATTTAATAGGAGTTGGCAACAAATACACTTAGGTTCAAGAATCAATACGTATTGATCAGTGTCGGTCCGGCTGACTTTAACAAGCTCTAATGAAGTAAGTGCCCTGATCACATATTGTGATTCAACACAAAGCATGTTCCCTGAATGGATCCTGACAGGCTTTGTTTCCTCATCATTAGAGCGACATGGATGAATTCCAGTCACTTGTACTATGTAATTGAATCTCATCAGTCACACTCAGTCAGACCAACTAATCGCAGACACACGTCATCCATGGGAATCATTTTTGATTCCGAGTCATTTTGGAATTTACTTGCAATCCTCGCATAGAAATTTGACCTTGAAAACATAATCCGTTCTCTGATTTATGTCTGCTATTGTTATCTTTGACTACGATGAGCACATGCGTGTTGTCCTGGCAGATTTCAACATCCATGATCTCATACTGAATTGTTGTCTTAAACAAACAGTCTAGAGACAAAGCATTTATTTTTCCTAACGAAGGTCTCATGTAATAATGGACTGCTGAAAAAGCCTTAGGTTAACCAGCACATGAATACCTATTTTAAACATTCAAACATCAACAAATTACTTGTTCTAATAGCAGATTCACTGACGTGCACTCACATGAAACCTGCCTGTGTCTGCCCGGGCCTGTGCCAGACTGCAAGGACAGTCAGTGAGCTCATCCAGGAAGTCGGGCAGCTTCTTCTCCAGGACGTCCCACTGCAGACACTTGCTCTTGGCCCAGGCTGCGGAGTCATCTCTGAAAGCCTGCTCCAGGTGCCAGGCTAAAACATGGCCTCCACTCCAGAGCCCCTGTACATCCCTGCATATAAACAAATTACCATTTGAAGTCAATTCGAAAGAGATATCCCAGAGGCAACTGTGGAAAAGGCCAGAAGTATTTACATTTACTTGCATGTAAAACAGAGAAAATGCAGAAAGTCACATTTGAGTAAGCTGGAAGCAGCAGATGTTTGGCGTTTTTGCTTGCGATTAATCGAATATCAAAAATGTTGTTGATTCATTTTCTGTCAATCGTCTTATTGTTTAGCCATTGAATGGATTCGGCTGCCTGTGGCCTGACCAATACTGCCAATACTGAACTCTGGAATCAATGTGAGTTATTTTTATGTTGGTTATCACCCCGATAAGGGAGGATAAGCCAAGATGGATTTTAGGTTTTACAGCCAGGATGAGTAAATCCAGATCACCTCTCCGTCATAACACTGACATTCTGATACTTGGTAGATATATGCTAAAAATACTATTGTAAATACTTTATTATGACTGAAGATTTCTTGTGCTTTGACATGTATTACGGATACCTTGCTCCATCTGACTTAGAACTTGCAGTGATGCGGATATTCCCCAACTCCCAGTCAGAGAGGTCCTGTGAGGGCTCGGGGATGAAGCTGAAAGCACCACTGTTGGACAGATTCCTGCCGAGAGAGTACAGATAGATCAGCTCTGCCTGCAGAGAGGATGACCTCTTCGTCCCAGCCTCCGTGCCCCTGCTGAACTCTCTGTAACCCCACAGCTCTACGTTGACCTCCTCCGCTCCGACCAAAGAGGTGTTCCACGTCATCGTGAGGCGTCCTGCCACGTTCGGCGTGCCGTAGTACTGCCACTGCGTTGCGTTCACCAGGGTGACTTTAAAGGCAGGGTCCGCTTTACTGGGGTGGACTGACACAGTGAAAAACAGAGAAAATATTAAGGGGACAGACAGGTGACCAGTTTTGGTGTAACCACAGTTTTGCTGATCCACAGTAAAAATATGTCAGGTCATGCAAACATAAGGAGAAACAAGAGAAAATAAAAATAATAAGATCAATGTGCTGCTCAACGACAACTCTTTATGAAACTGATGCATAAATACTTATTTGCTAGTCAGCAGTAATAAGGATTGCAAATTGTGTCTGTGTTGGTAAGAACATATGTTGTTAAAAATCAGTACAGTGCACAACGGATTCTAGATCAGACAAATCAAGAGACACACGTTCAGGAATGTGCAAATTCAGGTGTGGAAAATCCAACCGTTGACATTTCAGCAACTTGCCTGACAAGTACTCTCCAGATCTGTCAAAATGTATTCCGTCTGTTGAGACAGCAAATGGTATCCAGCCCGTCTCATACAATAACGGAGAGATACAGTAGGCGTGGCCGTCGGCATCGATAAACCCCTCTCGTTCAATCTCACCTCTGAACCTGCAGCAGAAACAGACAAACTTGAATTTCTCTTCTGCAAACACGCCGACATTATATGGTCAGTAGAATAACAACTTTAAGCGCTTTCATGCAACATGGCAATAAATAATATAGAGTCTTTAGAGCTTCAAATGGGAGCCATGGGAATAATGGAAACAAAGGCTAAACTAGTTTACATATTGAATCATATTGATACTGCAATATCAGAGAACGCAATGTGTCACTTCAAAGGCAGCGTTGTCTTTTTCTTTACATAGACAGCATGTTTCCATTTGCCTTAAATACCAGAAAACGATTAAAGCATAGAGCTTGCATGCACAAAATATTTCCATTAAAGTTGCACAATTTCATGTCAGGCGCCATTTCCTTGCAGAAAGAGAAGCTCTACTGACATGTACTTGTTTGGTGTTACAAGGTTTGCAAAGGTTCTGCAAAATATTAAACTCCTTTGGGATTCTTTTTAATTATGTTTTTATCACACTGATAAAAAAAAAAAAAAAAAAGGCCTCCGTCCTTTCTTTTTTAGTATGCAAAACCTTTTTGATTCTGAGGATAAATGTTTCCGAAGACAGTACTTGTGGGCAAAATCACAGAACAAAATCTACTGCAAAGCATGCACACCTGCACGAGGTGAAGCGCATACCGTTTATATTGTCCCCACACGTGGACCTGTAATGAATATAATCCCTTGGTGGGTGTATTAAAAGGTCACCGTGTGTGCGTTTTGGCTCACAGACACAAACCTGCAGAGAAGTTTGCCACCAGGACGAAGGACCAAACTAAGGATCCTCAGAGCTCTTCCACCCAGCATGGAGCTGGAGTGAGGCGTCACCTGCAAGCAGGACTGGGTGTAGTCTGCACAGCAGCTCAGCAAAGACATGCAGGTCGTACGGCAGGAGCATTGCTCCAGTACGTCTCCACACCTTCCCATGCATGTTTGACCTTGCAAAAAAAACAACAACAAAAAAAACCCCAAAACAATATCACAAAGGAAACCTGATGCTTTCAAAACCATTAAGGGTAGATGCAGGATAATGAAACAAAATACTTCTTTAAAAAGTTATATCCCTGCATAGCACATTGCATCCTGTGGGTTGTGGTACACGACGCACACAAGTTGTAGGAACTAAAAATGTGACTTACGAGCTGCTTCAGATGAGCAAAGGAGAAGAATCGCACAGAGAAAAATGCCCTCTGTCAGGCGTCCCCTCATGTCTTTGAGCGTAAAATAACGCACACGCCTGCCTCACACTGAAGGTCATTGATTTGTTCCAAGTGCGTCAAAAGGTCATCGGGGAAGCAACAAACCTCAGCTTCCGAGGGCAGATTACGAAGTAATAAATTAACAGACGGTGACTTATCTCAAGTCGGTGGCTTTTAAACATGTTTTTTTTTTGTATTCAGGTGCAACATCATAAAAATCTACAATACGCACACTGTCATGTTTATAATGTCGCCGTTAAGTCCGTTTTTCCAAGTTAAGTCCAAGTTTTGTACTGGACCGTTAGTTAACGCCTGTGTTTGGTTCCATTCACGCTGAAGCAGATACTCTCGCGAGACCTCGCAGGCAGCCCCGCGCTGACTTGGCGCATGCGCACAGCGCGTCAGCCGCATCTCTCTCTCTCTCTCTCTCTCTCTCTGGGAGGCGCTGCGGAGTGAACGGCGCTGTCAAAGGATAAAAATGAACGGTCCTCCTTTGTGTTGAACTCGTCCTGGACCGTCGCCGCCACGTTCACGAGCCACAATGGCCGAACAGAAGAACCGGACGGTGGCGTTTTTCTTTGCAAGCTAGCGAGCTAACAAGCTAACAAGCTAGCTGGCGTTAGCTCCAGGCTCACACACAACGTTGGGCAGCAGCAGCAGCATCACCAGTAGCTGCTCAAGGCAGCAATGTATGTTCTCTACACAGTCGTTGCGTCTTTAGTTTCTTTTTTCATCCTGAAATGGATGAAGAAGAGGAGGTATTGCACCGACCTGAGAAGACTTGACGGCAAAACGGTTCTTATTACAGGTAAACAAACATGTCCTGTGTGTTGCAGCAAATGTCTGCCTTTAGAAACTGTTAACAGCAGTTTGCTAAATGACATTGACACCAAACACCAGCTCCTGTTGCCTGATATTACAGTGACACTCAGGTTACTGCAGGCGATATTACTGCTGTGCTCTTCCAGTCACAGTCCTCACATGGGCACCAACACATGAAGTTCTTCTTCTTCTTCTGCAGGTGGGAATTCTGGCGTTGGCAAGGAGTCCGCTGTCGCCTTGGCAACGAGAGGCGCCCGTGTCGTCATCGCCTGCAGAGACGTGGACAAGGCCGAGAAGGCCGTGAGGGAGATCAAGTTCAAGAGTCGCAGCCTGAACGTCCGTCACATGGAGCTGGATCTGGCCAGCCTGCGCTCTGTGAGGGACTTCTGCAGGACCTTCCTCCGGGAAGAGAAGAGGCTCGACATCCTGATCAACAACGCAGGTGATGGTGTCGAACCACACGGAGGTCTCTTGATACGCGAGAACAATGTCACTACAGAAAGACCGGAGAGGGAACGTTGCATTAAAGATTTGTTGAGTTATTCCTTGTCTGAATAAAGGGTCTAACGCGTAGATGCTGCACAGATGTTGGGCTATATAAATAAGATGGACTTGACCCGACATAAGCCTACACAATTGGGGCTAAAATTCTAATAATTAAACTCGATATTGAGATCATGTATATTTTATTATGTATTCTTATTTTGTCTCTATGAAAAATGAGTCTAGTCGACTTCTGTCACCTTCAGCAACAAAAGAGTTGAGCCACACGCCTGCACCTGGGTTATATTTGACACTACAGCCGGTTTGCTTAGAATCAATCCAACATACTGTACGCCGCCCAGCTGTTTCACAAGAATAGTCAGACTTTTAAAAAAAAAGTATATTCTTGAGCCGTTTGGGGCCACAGATGCAGACAGGCTGCGGAGGTCACTGTCATTGATGTGACCTTGTGGAGAAAAGCAACGTCACACCTTTCTACTTTCTCCACCTCATTATTTTGACCTCTTCTTCACTTCTGCAGGCATGCCCAGCGTCCTCGACTGGACGGACGACGGCTTCAGCATGTGTTTTGGCGTCAACCACTTGGGTCACTTCCTCTTGACCAATCTGCTTCTGCCTCGCCTGAAGGAATGTGGCCCCAGCCGGGTGGTCACCCTCACGTGCTCCACGTACAAATACCAGAAACTGGACTTCCAGGACCTCAACTACAACCTGCTGCCCTTCTTCACCTACTGCCGCAGCAAGCTGGCCAACGTCTACTTCAGTCAGGAACTGGCCCGCATCACCGAAGGGAAGGGAGTGACCTCCTCTGCTGTGCACCCTGGTAAGAGACTGTGTTTCCGTTAGTAATGAGAATAAAACTAAGAATGACTGATTTGTGTGTGTTTGGGTTTATTGTTCACGTTCTCCATCTTCATCAAGCTTTGGATTATGTCCACTTTCTGCAGTTAGTCCTGAAGCACACAAACAAATAGGAGAAGTCGTCCACCTACGAAAACTGCAAACTCTGTCAGGCAAACAAAGACCTTCACCTTTCTTTCAAACAAAGATCACATGATCATTTGCTTGGTCCACCTTCTTCTGTATGAAGACTTAATGATTTTGTTTTATATCGGTGTAACTGGAATATTTGTGGGGTTTGAACTGTTGGTCAGACAAAACAAGAAGGTTCTGACGGGTGTTTTTCATTTACAGCCCTGCTTCTTGTTTCAAATGAAGAACTATGTAAACTGTTTATACATAAGTTCTTTATCAATACAGCTATTAAATATTTAGATTTAAAATGTATTTATTTACAGTCAGTATATTTTATTTGGTATGAAATAATTAGGGTTGTGTTATACAGAGTTAACCAACAGACATTTGTCATCTCTTTAGAACAGCATGTGTGGTTGAATTAGACCATCGTGGTCAATGTTGCAAATCATTATTTATAGGCGCTTTGCATCAATCTGATAGAACCTTAAAATCCTGATTTTTCAGTAGCCAAAAACAGACATTTGTATCTATTATTTTATATATAAAAGTTCACTGAAGCCAGTTGAATTTCCAGGATGTCACAACTTAAACCAAGATATAAAACGGTTCGAGCAGAGCTGGGGGATGTTAGTCATAATGCCCCCTAACATACAGTGTGTACAGTATATTCCTGCCTATATATATATAAATATGTATCTGCTTCCATGTGTTGCTCCAGGTTTTGTCCACAGTGGTTGGACGTGCCACTACTCCATCCTGTTCCGGATGCTGATGCAGGTGATCATGTGGATGTTTTTTGTGCCATGTGAGGTTGGAGCTCAGACTGTCATCTACTGTGCAGTGTCAGATGAAGCTGCCAAACACAGCGGAGGATACTTCGTCGACTGCCGACCAGCGACTCTGCGTCCGTTCGCAAGAGACGCTGGTGTGGCAAAGAAACTGTGGGAGGCCAGTGAGAGACTGGTGAAACTGGCCTGATGGTGGAAGCTGCTTCTCTATGTTGATTCTTTTGATATGGGTGGTCATGTGCTTTATTTATCTTGTGCATATATGTTTTTCATTAACACTTTTGTTGCAGATGCAATGATTTCTTGTTCTTTTATGTGTTTGTATTTTTAAGAGGATTTCTTTTCACCAACATAACTTCTTTTTGTGGATTATAATTATTTGATGCATAAATAAAATATTTACTTTACAGTGTTTTTCGTTGTCTTAATGAACTTGTGATTTTTTTTTAATAATTCAAACAGCTCCATCTGCTGGTGAGAAAATTGCATGTCAGTTGACAGTTATTTACTGATGGAGTGAAACATCAAAGCTGATGAAACATTAAAGCTGATTAAGACGTTGCAGAACAGCTGAGACGCCATTACAGGGTGGAGGATCTCGACTATAAACACAAAGCAGGATAATAGTCTGAATTCAAAGGGACACGGATTTGGTGAGTCTTGCTGTTAAAGGACAATTCACACAGAGAAAATGGCTGAGAAAAGTTCTGTTCTTGAAAGTTTCCTGAGCTGCCATGTGTGTTCAGAGACTTTCAGAGATCCTGTGTCTCTGAGCTGCAACCACAGCTTCTGTTCAAGCTGCCTGCAACAATTCTGGAAACAAGCTGGAAACAGAAACTGTCCCATTTGTAAAAGAAAATCTTCAAAGGATGATCTAGGAGTGAACTTTGCACTGAAGGAACTGGCTGATTCCTTTACTAAGAGGCAGAATGATGGATCATCTGAGATGGAAAAAGACAAAGAGCAGGCTGTGTGTGATAAACATCCAGACGTTTCTTACTCGTTCTGTAAGGATGAAGACAGAGCTGTGTGTCCTGTCTGTGAGTTTTCTCTCCACCAAAATCACAAGGTGGTTCCTATAGAACAAGCAGTCAGTGACCTGAAGGAGCAGCTGAAATCTG
>JAVQJF010081114.1:0-12613 GCA_036023855.1 Gadopsis marmoratus | reverse complement strand
AACAGGTAAACACTTAATAACCATGTAAACACTTATTGCACATTCACATTCACGTAACCACCATTCATGTACCCAGTTTAAACATGTAAACAGTTAATGCACTGTCACCACCTGTCACAATGCCAGTCTGTGAAAAGCTAAAATCTTTCCAATTAGTTCTCTTAGTAATTAAAGGGTTCTTTTGCATAAGGAACCCAATTACTAAATGTTTCTGAATAACTTTGGCTTAACTTTATTTCAGGGTAGAAGCACACAAACTCGGCAGGTCAAAGAAATAAATTCCTCTGCCAAGTAAAACCACACACTCACTGCATCACACAAGTCAAGGAAGGGAATGAGGCCAAAACTACGGTGATTATAGCCCCCTAAAACTGAGCAAAGTGGTCATTATAAAGATCGTGTTACGGGATTTCACAGACCTTCCTTGCTGACTCGACTGGTCCCAAATCAGAACACCGCATTTGATCTTCCAGCACAGGCTGTGCGCATTAGTAGTAGGTTGTGATGTGAGAGTGTAGAGAGAAAAACGTAGTGGATGTGTGCACCACACATCCACTACATTGTTTTACTATTTGATCACAAATGAAGCATGATTAAAGGGGTTTAGTCTATTTCAGCATGTTGGTGTCCTCATGAAAAGACGTCTCTCCCGAGTTGGGGATTTATCTTTATCACACCAAAGGTTAACATCGCCCAGTTAATCTCCTCGGGGCGCAGAGCTAAATTTGCTACAACAATGACACAAGTTTTATAAAGGTGTTCTGTGTGTAATCACTTTAATGAAAACATTAAATGGGAATGACATGATGTCTAAGACTGGAGGCTCTGATGCCTCTGACTCACTCAGGGCCCGGACTCCCTGCAGCTGTTTTGGTTCCGTCAAAGTACAATGTTTGGGAATCAAACACTTGGACTATTTCAGTAGAGTATTTACAAAATAAACCCAGAGATTGGAGGGAAGTTTAAAGTTTAGAAAGTTTTAAATTAGTTCATCACTTATATTATATATAATATACTTGCTATATTTGGTTCCTCCTCATGCAACAATGCAGCCTGGTTACCAAACTCTGAATTACTGCTCACATTATTCGAGTCCAAAAGTAATTCATAAGTAAAGAAAATGGCAATTCAGTCTAGGAGCAATTTATATACGAATATAGAATCTGCAACCTCTAAATCCATAACAAGCAACATCTTATTAATGAGAAAGAAGTGTGCTGAAGTGAAGGAAAATACTGCAAAATGTCCCTATAAAGGGATCAGAAGTATCTGTGTTACATGTTGACATTAATTTTCAGGTAATCTTTTAAGTCTCACATAGAATTAGCTCATCGTTAACTTCAGAGCGCCTGCGGGATATTTAGTCAAGTGATAATTATTCCAGCAGTCACAAAGTGACATGTGTGGGAATTAAATGCAAGCCAGGACAAAAGGAAAACTAAAATATCATACATTTGTAGTCTCGTTCTGCGCTAATATCAGGTGCTTTATTTGGGAACAGTGTAGTTACGAATTTAAATACTATGAATATTCACTTCTAGAGCATACTAATCACTGCAAACACAGATTCTGAGGGATTAGCAGTACCCTGTCATGAGTTGTTTCCCCACTGACAGCAAGCTGATCAAAGTACAGAAACATGAATATTAAGTCAAAAGGAAAATGGTTCTGGTGGTTCTGCACTAAAATGGGGGAGATTAATGAGCCTTCAAGAAATGCACATATTCTGAGCAATCTCAATTATATTCATTAGAGCAGTGACTTCTGGGATGACAACACACCCGTAGACAGCAAGATGACAATGTTAACTGCAGTATATGCGATGCAACATACTAATAACTGTAATCCTGAAAAAGGACTGAAAGGAAAGTCTGAAATGCCTTCTAGATATTTTTATCCACACAATATCTGGACATAATCAATATGCTAACTGAGATAAGGATTGACCTTGCACTGTAGGAGATGGCTAGACAATATTCTTCTACACTGTATGTGGCTCTATGTGTGCTATATATGAGCAGCATAAAACCTAATTATAGAGTTTAGGTTTTGTGTGAGAGCCCCCAAGATTGCTGTGATTTCATCTCTTCACTGCACAAAACAGTACAATGGAAATGCTGAGACAAGGATGAATGACCTAATCTCATTTTATTTTAAAAGGTTAGTCTTTTCTCCATCTCTTGAGCCCCTGGCCAGCTCTGGACCACCAGGTGTCCCATCACCCCTTTCAAAGACAGGCACTGTGCCCTATTTTACAAGACATTTAGAAATGTCACAGTCATTAACAGGCGGAAATCCAACCATACCTATCTTCTTCAGGGAAAAAATACAAGAGAGGCTAGCACACATGAAGTGATATTGTAGATTTTAAAGTACATTACTCAACACCCTCTTAATCCAGAATCTTCTAATTCATCTATAACAGCCTGTATTAGCCATCTTTACACAGCATAAGCTATATCAAATCCAGCTTGGATAACATTGTCATTTGGCACAAGCAAGATTTACTCAGTGCTTTGGCAGAGGGCCAGCTTAATTCTATTTTTTGCTGAAGAATTCAATTTGGCATTATGCCACATGTGAACACTGCCCGTGATTTACGATGTCCTTCCCTTGGACGCGTGTATGAACACAATCATTTTCACCTGCAAATAGATGGCAGGTAACACATTTCTGACTATGAATTTGTGCTACAATGCTGTTGTCTAATTTAACGCTTTTGAAAGGCAAGCAAAAGAAAAAGAATTGAAGGCCAACCACTATTCATTCCCTCCCGGCAGTAAAGTTGCAATTTAAGTACCTCCCCCATCAGCACTGCAACTATTCAACACTAAAACTATCAAATATAAAATGTTACAGCGCCTTACTTAAAGGGGTGGGAATATCATTTCATGCTAGAGGATTCAGGACTAATGTGTGCCGTATAAAATCCAGTCCTAACCATGACAAACATAGACAGAAGTGGCATATCCATTATGTCTCTCTGAAGCAGGGAAGTGACCTTGAAACTCATTCTGTTCCTGCAAGCGGATTAGAATGGGGAGCACAAATTCCTTCTTTTATCAATCAAATGTCCTCCGTGTTTGTGAGTTCTCACTCACCTGAGTAATTGAACAACAGGATTTAAAAAAAAAAAAAAAAGCTACTGTTTTAGTAAACTCTCCAACCCACTCTAATATGCCTAAAATAATTCATTTTGCCAGTGACCGTTTAATAATTTGGAGACATGCGGTCGTCTAAATCGTATTATATCCAGAGGAATGTGGGGGCCAGATACAGACCTAATGTACATGCCAGAAAGAATAAAACCAATCAAAGTGAAACAGTCAAATCCCTGCATGAAGTTGCAGTGAGGATCTGCTAACTCAAATGAATGCAAGTGTGTTGCCCTGAAAACAGTTTAGCTTCTTTATTTGCAGCTGCCTTGAAAGTGTACCATTTAACGCTAAGGGTTTCTAGATAAATAAGATCCCTGGTGAGGCTGAAAATAGTGCATATTAAATGGAAATCCCAAGAACGATATTTTGAGCGTGAACTTGGCTTGAGGTTTCACCACCAATTAAGAGGAAATCAGCCAAAGCAGGGATTTGCTGCATTCAAACAAGTGACTTGAAGGGCTGGTTGTTTTGAGTCGCAGCGGCAAGGCCTAGAGATAATCTGACTGGACACACATAGGGCATGCTAATGACTGTCTGCACTTCATTACCCCAGTCTGGGACTGCACTGTTGAGTATTACTGAACAGATCTTTCTATCATCATCTATATTGTATGACGTAAGCTCCCTCCTGCATCAACTTTCTCTTGAGTCTGGTGCATAATATTGTTTGCATATCTGAGGCTAACAGAGAATGCCATTGCAATGTCATTACTACTGCCTTCCCACTTCATTTACCAGGACCTGACACGACAGTGATACGTTGGAATGAGAGTCCCGGCTGCTGAAGAGATAGAGATAACAGGATGATTCATGGTCTTTCAAAAGAGGTCACAGCTTCCTGTGCTTTTACGACAGGAATTTGGGATTCCCTCGGTGCACGCACTGAAAGGCAGCGAGCCAAGTGTTCCAGTTGGCATACAAAATTAGCTGTGGTGTGGATAAGGAGCAAACACCTCGCAACTCATTATCCTGAACTCCTCTTGCAGAAGTCTTTTTCATAAGCATAATTTAATTTTCAAATGATTCCAGAAAATCCACAGATCCAAACCTGTAATACTTGGAGATGCAATTACTGTCAACACCAAAAACAACAAATAAGCTACGATAACAAATACATTTTAACATTTATACAGAAGACGTTGATCCACACCAGGAGGAATTGCATAAAGCAAGACATAAGTTGTGCAGGAGGATTATCCAAATAGAATGTGAAAATTCACTTCTGATAAAACAAGGGGATGTGAAGGTTAAATGCAAGTGCTTCCCTCCATCCTCCCCGTTTCTAATTACTGGGCAAGAGCGTGAGAGAGCCGCGCTCCTGATTGCAGCTGCCTGGTGACTGCGGCAGAAATGAAATCTTCTCTGCTGTCTATTATAATGAAAGTGACCAGACCATCAGGCACTCTGTCAGTATTTCTGTAGGGACGATTGTGCTAAGTGACAGCTGTGAAAGTTTAACCTACCCTTCCTGATGAATTAAACACTGTCTTGATTTGTAGATCATAACCAAAGATAGCCATCAGGATGTATTGTCATGTTGACAGTGTGTGAATGTGCAGGGGTTGCATTCATGCACATCATGACACTTGTAATAAACAGACAGGATCATTAATTAAAGCTCCCTTTTAATGAGACTGTCAATGCCTCCTGGCTAACAGCCCACGCAATGATGTACTGCATAATAGTTACATGCCATTATCATTGGAAACTGTTGACCAAAGAATCATAATGTTTGTGGTTTGTCACAACATAGTGTGGTGGAGGAATGGTGTGTAATTCAAAAATTGCTGGTTACTTGTAAGTATACTTTTCCTTACATATTGCACCCAGAACACAATGTATTTTCACAGCAGCACAGCACAGTGGCTTCACACAGCAGCTTCATAACTTTTCTTGTTCTCAATCATGCAAAAATGCTATTAAAAAGGATGGATGTCAAAGGCAGATGCAAATCAAAAGCTTGCAGACACAGGAATAAAACTGTAGTGTTTGAATTTAATCTCATCAGATAAACTGAGTCTGGAGTAGACGAAGAACTGAAGTTTTCAGTAGATGTTATCAGTTTATAACTCTTCAAATTGTCATCATATGAAGGCATGTTGGGGTACAGCAACACCACACAATATTTTAAAACATGACATATATTATAGTCCTGTATACCATTAGGAATTTACCTTTTTACTTCCAATTTAATCTTTGAAAATGTAACACATTATCCTATTGTTCAGTTTCACTCTGTTAGGACCCACCACCTGCCAATCATACACACCTCAAGCCAACAGACCATTTAAAAGCAAGGTGCTTCCAACACCTAATGTTTGGATGTTTAACGTAAAAGTGTAATTTAATATTAATTTTCCTTTCTAGATTAGTTATGTCCTCTTCAATAAGACCTATATTCTGGATAAAAGGTAGACACCTTGCAAGGGAGTCCATCGTGTAGCTGAAACACAACAGATAATTATTCAACCGTTTATATCTATAGACCACTTCTAATCCAATCCACCAGATAACAGTGTTGTTGGGACATTACAACAAACAAATTCCACACAAAAGAGGTCAGAGATAAGCATCAAACCTGCCCTGAGGCTGTTAAATATTGAGTCACACAGCCACTATCCCATTAAATGTTACCTTTTATCTGTACACACCCTGCCCCCGTAATTATCTGTAGTTTGGAGCTCAAACAGAAAGAGCATAGCATCCAGCGTTAGATGTCAGTCGGTATACTTCCCTATTTAAATTAAAGACACTACTGAGAATTACATTCTTTTAATTAGGTACCCCTGTAAAATCTAATGCAATCCAGTACAACTCTTCTGCGGGGATGGCGTATTGTTGTAGGCTAACCCGGAAGTTTGCATCGCCGTGGTTCCCTCAACAAAAAGCCAATGGGATTATTCCATTGGTTATTGGATTATTGCTGAAAACAAGCTCTGTGGCAAACAAAAGTTTCGGATTCTCCTGTTTTGTTTGGCAAGATAATCTTCTCAAATGAACACTGCTTTTATGTTCTTTTTTCGCGTAAATGCAATCAACAGAAGTAAAGAGCTAACGTTAGGCTATAAACAAACTTCCAATGCATTCAACTATGGATTACTACCAAAGAGACAACAAGGACACTTTCAACAAACTCTTCACTCTCTGGCCAAGTTAAGCTGATCATGCAGGAAGGCCTGCTACTATGTTTGCAATAGACAACCGCATTATCTGTCACTCTTGTCTCATGAATCAGGATCAAAGAATAAAGTACGGCTCCATTATCCAACATAATTCCACATGACTTGTTCAATTCAGCCAACAACTGAAATTCAGCTTTGGTATACTAGAGTGAACAAAAACCTCTCTCTCCCTCTCACACACACACACAGTCTAATAAACTAAAAGGCTGAGGAAGGTGTTCATCAGCTGAACTGTTTGTTCCAGTTGGTGCTGTCAAATAAGTTGAGTAGAACTGGGTAATGGGCCTGAAATCAATATCACAATAATAACAATATTTTTCTGATGTCACATTGCAGTGTGGTGAATATAGAAAAAAGTGGATTGTAGATTTGGGTGCATATAGGCCCATATACCTTTTTAAATGTTTTCCTTTTTAGTAATATAAAGAGTATAAATATTGTATGTTTTGAGAGTTGATGGAATCTTGAAAGAATAGGCTACTGCATGTAATCATGGACACACCTCCAACAAGACTGTGGACTACCATGCCATTATGGGCTGTGTTTAAGCACTGTGTCACTTTATGATTGATATATGTATGCAGATGAAAATCAATGCAGATGTGATGAGTGTCTATGAATTGGATCTTTGGGAGATTTGATTCCCTGCACCACAAAAGAGACAAAACAAGCGGTGTGTGTGTGTTGCCTTCTACTCAGAATGTATGAATATATCACATAAAATAAATGATCTTCCAACAAATGTTTGATTGATGTTCAGTGCAATGAACCGGGTGCCACTGTAATGCATTACACTAGGAAAAAAGAAACTCCTCATTCTCTTCTCGTACCTATTTTCTTTCAGACACATCTACATGCCACACTCATTTATATATGAAACCTTTACCCCTAGTCTCCATCAACACTCACACCAACACTGCACAGCAGTGTAAAAATACTGTTACAAGTAAAGGTTCTGCACTGGAAATGTTACCTAAGTAAAAGTATGTAAGTGTTTTCAGGAAAATGTACCTAAAGTATTAAAGAAAAAAGATAAGTAAGAAAAAATAAAAAGATGTCACTGCTATTATATCATTAGATCATGTAAAGCAGGAATTTATTGTTGTAGAGGTGGAGCAAATGTTTTTATCAATTTTGTATAGGGATGCAACTAATTATTTTCATTATGCATAAATCTGCTGATTATTTTCTCCATTAATTGATTGTTTGGTTTGTACAAATTCTGAAAATATTGATCACCCAGAGTACAAAGTGACATCTCCAACCAAAAATACACACCTCTACATTTTTACAAGTACTTATTATTCAAATCATTAAAAAGGAAAAGCAGCAAATCCTCCCATCCTTGTGAAGTTGGAACCATGCAATATTTCTGCAAGAAAAATGACATATATGGTTTCAGCTGTACTTCATCCAAAGAGAGGATACATATTCAGATGTATGACCTTTGTTTGTCCTACATCATTTGAACATCCGATATTGACAATAACTCACTCTGCCACCTAATTGTAATAGGTCCTAATTTGCATTTTTACACATTCATACTCCACAATTCACATGTAGGTCTTTAGGCTTCCTTGTTGAACATGAGAAAATCAGGTCCAGCGCCTCATTTCTTGGCAGCTGTATGTAGACACTAGTGAGATGCACAGTGTGCTGACTTTGCTTTAATTCCTGCATCAGGGGCCGGATGGTCAACATACTGTGTGCAGTAGTGTGTGGTTTGAAATCATATCTTAGACTATGGGCACATTTTCTCTCAGGAACAGGCATTACCTTCTTCCTTCTTTCCCACCGCTACTCCATTTTATGTACATCAGAAGTGTGTTTAAATTAACCCACATTCATTACTCAAGTTTATAATTATTCATTATATATTTTTGTACATTTGTTATATTGCTCACTTCTTTGACCCAAAAATAAATCTTGCCATGCATGCTGTCCTACATTCGGGTACAGCTGATTGCCGTAAGGAGAAATCCTGGGACGCAGTTGTGTTGCGTTTATTAGAAAAGCAATTCAAAATACAAAGTTTATGGCGATGATAAAGTCTTGGACTCCATACGGCTGAAAATAATGTTAAAAAGCAAACCCTGCTAGCTCACCTGGTAGAGCCCGTACCATTGACTGTAGCTGTGAGAGGCATCTAGGGACAGTTTACAGTTCTTAAATGAATGGTCAGTTCTCTTTGAACAGTGAAACCTCTTCTTCTGGCATACCGGTTAGTAATACAAACATTTTATAGACTTTTCACTTTAGTACACTACAGCACTGAGGGACCCAACTTTATCATTGTTCAATTAAAGATCAAATGCATCTACACACAATCTACAAACAGCTGCTGTTAACTCCACATGCAGAAATTTCTCACACAGGGTAAAATCTGGATTTCAGCTTACTGCTAAAAATATTTGTTAAAGTACACATGAACCAATATTTTCAAGTAGATAGTGTTATCCTTTAAGTGATCCTGCAGGGTCTAGATGTACAGTGATTAGATGCTATAGGGTAGCTTGTAGTTTGCTCATGAGCCAGACGATAGTCTGACTAATGTGGATGCCGATGCAATAAGATGGAATCGATATTTTCTACATGTTTTTTTAAAAAAAGCCTCGGTCTTACAGCATAAGATCTTAAGCACACACAGGTCTCATGGTGCTAAGGGAAATAATCTATAGAACATATACTGACATAGGTAATATTGATCACTTTGACAGAGGCCCTTTCTGAACAGGTGAAGATGAAAATCAGAGTTGTGAAAGTCATGCTACGCCACAACTAGTAAAATCCACACTAGCCTACGCAATTGCACAATTCTCTTCTTTGTTCACCTAATACGTAAAGCACAACAGTACACCCTTTTTGTGTCAAATACATTTGTTGTGTCAAGTTTGTTGTCACTGGTCCTGTCTGACCACAGGACATTGGCAGCTGGACTGGACATGCAGTGTGCCAGAGATGTGTCATCATGCCAAGCAAAATGTGATCAAATCTGACTTTCTTTGCCACACCTACGCTGCATAGCCACTGTGCAATTTACCACCCCTCTTGGCATTAGTGTGGTTCCCAAAAGTTTTTTATGCTAACTGCACTGCAGCCATGGCCCACCCCGCAACAAAAATCATTAGCTACAGTAATGTCCAATTCTGTGCAAAGCAGAACACAATGTGATATAGAAAACTGGAGTTAAATAACAAAGATAATGTGCCATTTCCTTATTTGGCCTAAAATTCATTTTCCTCAACAAAAACCTGCACCATTCCAGTTCAGCTTTTTTTCCTAATTTGATCTCAATATAGGAATTCCTCATTGCACATTTTGGTAACAACCACAACATTTAATATTGTGTTCTTGTCCATGTGCTCAGTATTCAGTTTGGTTGCTTTATTGACTAAAACGGTCACTATTATGATTTTAACTCATGGCCATTTATGTGTGTATTTCGTCCCCAGTGTTCCCTCTCATAGGGAAGCAGAATTTAAACAAGTCATTATGCAGCGTTGGCCAACCAGATACCAAAAAAACCCAAAAGAGGCAGTAAAACATCTGTAAAGCAGACAACTTGTTTAGTTATTTTAAAACCTGCTCTGAAACTTAACGTCTTGCTGACATTTTTTTGTGAAGTCATACTATGAAGACATAAGAACATAAATGAAGAAAAGATGCCAGGTGTCATATCTCTCCTGCCCTAAATCATGTGCTTCAGACGTAAAGATTTACATTTCCTACTTTGGACATTTTTAAATGCAGGTTAGGATAACATTCTAGTTTCTGTTATTTTTTGTGAGAACTAAAACTAAATGGCTGCATTTCGGGCCTTAATCTGTCTGAATGTTATCCTGGATGCTGACCCTTCCCTAAATGGAATTAAATGGAATTGGGGGAAAAAAAATACTTCTACAGAAACCCCAGGAACTCTTTGAAAATTCAATGACTTCATTTAGATTTTATTACCATAGTCGCTGGTGTCAGTGAATCATCAAAAGTGTGCAATTTGGTTAAAACATGTCTGACAGACTCTGACTAGTAACGATCAAATTGATTAAATTATCCAAATCCTGTGGTCTCTCTGCCAGCTTCCAATTAAATATTGCACAGGATGCAAATGCTCTTACATATAAATCACAGCATGGCCTTGTCTAGGCATATATACAATAAATGATGTGCTGCATGCCTGCACAAGCCTGCATGTACACTAAGGTCCCGTATTATTGATCCCAGAGAGCTCCCTTTTGTGAGACTCTCTGTCCTCACAGTTCAGCTCAGTTAAATGACCTTTGAACTTTTTTTTTATTGCATTCTCCAGTTTCTGTCCTGAATATTATGCTGCAGCCATTTGTTTTGCCTGGGCTCTATCTTGTTTTCCATTTACTCTACTGGTGGTGTTTTTGATCTTAATCAGCGACGTTTGCTACATCTATGTTTATATTATAGCTGTGTCCACAGCTTTTAATTTGAGCACTTCATAACATTATAAGATAGAAATGATAATTTTTTACAGCATTTAACATCTCCCTGGCCCCTCCCCTACTCACCCATATGACTTCATAGGACATCTCACTCGCTCTTCTAGTGAGTTTGTTGAGCCTGTTAGAGCGGGACAACTTACTTTGACTTACTTTGACTATGGTTAGTAGAGTCCGTAGACTGTGGTCACATGACAAAATTCCCCATCAAAGCTCCACCCAACGTCCACCTGACTAGAGGTCTAATCAGAAGGGTAATTGATAACACCTGTGCAGGTATGTCGGGTCTGTAAAAGATGAGGTGCGAACTCTCAAATCGCTGCTCGCTGCTACTGAGCGTTTGCTATGTGAAGAACAATGAATGAGTGATTTCAGACACAATGCCAGATTCCTGCTAGTTTTCATTGTAGACATAATTAGGGACTGTTTCACACCGTTACAATGAATGCCCAATGAATGTAATTGCACGCTGTGATCTACATATTCATGTTGTCAAATTTAGAGTAGAAATCTGTTTGTTGTGGCAAAAGCATTTTGCTTGTGTCGTCGTTTGTAAAGATAGTTGTCGTTTCAGTGTAAAAGATGAAGTGGTAAGGAAAGCTGAAATTAAAATCCAGTGTCACTATTACGATAGGACCATCTGTTGTCCGTCTACAAAGTGCACCGAGCCATGCTGTGCCTCTGCAGCTTTTTCCACTTTTGTGCAACTGAAAATAGTTGAGTCGGCAAATTTGTCTCTTAAATCGGTTTACTCAGCATTCTGGTATTTGTTTGGTTTTTTTTCCAGGTTTGATTGAGTAAGCATCAGAAATTAACTGGAACACAGAGGTATCAAAACTTTCCATGCTGCTGAGTGACATGTGTCATGCACAAATACATAAATCACTGAAAGAGAAGCAACTTGACATGCAAGACGTGGCTGCTGTTGGGCTGTAGCATGGTTAAAGCTCCTGTGCAGAGTTTTGCTTAGAGAAAGTGCATTGTTAAATTAACCCTTCTCCCCCTCACAGAATGGATGTAGACAGGGCATTTTGGGCACATTAAAATGGATGTGCAGCTTTGAATTTGATAAGAGAGCTTAATTTTACATGTTTTGTGATCGTATTTTATAAAGGTCCAGTAAACAAACCCTGTAAGCAACAACGTGCTGGCTGGCGCGCACACAGCTCAAGTGTGAGGCAGATGTACTATCAGCTAACTCTAAACAACAATGCATAAGGCAAACTGAGCCAAAATCCAAAATGCGACCGCGCTCAACGATGTATCACCACAACTGATGCTGATCAACAAAACAAGTAAAGTGGCTACAAATGCCACACAGTCCACTTAATAAAGACAGAGAAACAAACAGCAAGCTAATGTTCAGCGCAGCACAGCAATATATAATTTAAGAAGAATAACTCACTTTGTTCTCTGAATACCTCCGAGATATTGCCATGGGGTGGGTCAGGAGGATCTGAGTGGCCTTCTGTTCATCTCATCATATAGCTCGCACACCTTCTTCAGGGTCTCATTATATAAATTGTCCATTATGTGCCGTGTTGCTTTGGGAGGGATTAGTGTCTGCTTGTATTCTCTGTAGTGCACGGCTATAAAAGTGTGCCATTTATCTTGACATTATCCAGTCCATTATCAAACTTCTGCTCCTCCAAAGCATTAGCTGTCTGTGCTAACATGTTCACCCTGCCTTTGGCCACCAACAGGTGTTTGGTTATGTTTCTTGTTGTGTCCTTTTATAAATAGGAGGAAAAAAAACGCAACATTTTGTTGGTGATCCCCTGCCGTCTGGGGGGGGGGGGGGGGGGGG
>JAVQJF010081110.1:0-10206 GCA_036023855.1 Gadopsis marmoratus | reverse complement strand
CTACTATTGCTTTGATCTTTATGTGGAACTGTGCTGTGCTGCTGTGTGTTCTCTAGCCTCCTGCTCTCACTCTCTCACGCCATCCACCTGGTCTTTCCCTCTCTCCCCCTCTTTCTCTCTACCCAACAGGTCGAGGCAGATGACCGCCCACCCTGAGCCTGGTTCTGCCTGTTAAAAGGCCGTTTCTCCTTGCCACTGTCGCCTAGCGCTTGCTCACGGTGGAATTGTTGGGTCTATACATATATAGTTAGTTTAGACTTGCTCTATATTAACTGCTATGAGATAACTCTGTTATGATATAGCGCTATATAAATAAAATTGAATTGAATTGATTCTATCCCGCTAAAAAAAAAAAAAAAAGCCTGAAGTGCCAGTAATTAGAACAGAAGTATGAAGAGTTGTTTGAGGACTGTTTGAACTGGCTTTTACATGTTCATGCTGTTTGGTTCTCATATATTAAATCATGCGAGTGTTTTTTCCCCCCAATGGAGTAGAAAGAATGAGCAAGTTGAGACTGAAGATTGAAGTTGTGAGCTGATAAAGATGTAAAAGGAGGAGAAGAGAAGATAAAGAAAACTAAAGAGGATGCCTACTTGAGTCCCAGTCCATCAGGCTTCTCAAAGACGATTGGGTCCATCAGGCCACCTCTCTGGATGAACTCATATGTAAAATCTAAGATGTAAAAAAAACCATAATAAATACAAAAAAAAACCAATCGGGAACAAAATGTGACAGGGAAAAGTATCCCCCCCAATTTTCTTCATCATTCACTGCAGGCCGTTTCATTTTTCAAGGTTTCTGCTTCCTGGCTGAAACTGGTGGTTGTGACAGACTGCGACACCGGTCCATGTGGCACATTTAAAAACTTCTGTCAGATCTGTGCATCAGCCATGCGGAGGCAAGAAGCAGCCACCTAAAAAACTTAAAGAAGTTTTCTTTCTTAAAGAAGCCTAGTATGTGGCTGGACAGTGTATGGTCAACGTGCTAAATTGTTAAGTAAATAGTAAGTGGTAGAGTCTGAACTTCTGGAACTGAAATGTTCATCTGCAATTTTCTGTGGTACTCCCAGTAATATTTAAATAATTTGTCAATTGCAATTCTGTGCTTATTGCCAGAAGGTTTTCTTCCTTAAATAACCCCAAAACAGGCAACTACTACCTTGTGTAATTTACGTACATAATCTCTTCTAGTGTGGATCTGTATGTGATCATGGTGCTGCCTATTTGACCCTTTCCACCACTGATGAATGTGAGGATGAGTAGAACTTGGGTTCTGGTGGTTGAGGGTCGGTGCACGAACGCAGGAAGTAAAAGTACTGAAAGGGCTGAAGCACCTCCTAAAATCTGGCATTTAAACATTCCCAACATTAAAATGGGACTGTTCCACTGAGCTTTTCTGACTGGAGAAGCAGGTTTCCACAGACACACAATGTAAACCTCACTGACTGTGCTCGCCTACCTTTTCCCTCCATGCGAATGACCCGGTCAGAGCTGAACTTCTGACTGCTGACTTTCTCCTCCAGAACAAACATCCTCCTTCCATCAATCTCCTCATCAGAGATGCCGTCATCATGGTAACGTCGCCGGGTACCAGCTCTCTAGGGAGAGGAAAGGAAGGGTGTAAATAAAAAAAAGAAGGTAAAGATAGGGTACAAAGGGGCACAAAAAAGAACAAATGGTGGAAAGCAGAAACAAAGCAAGCAAGGAACCAAAACTGTCAATTGAACCTCTGTGGGGAACTCAAATGGTACACTATGTTCTCTTCCCTCCTACTCTCCCTTCTCCATCTGTGAGCATTCTTATCCTAATAATGCAAAGCTTGTGTTTAACTAGGACTGTTGACAAAGTTGAGAAGGATCAGAGTTGAAAATAGCCCAAGTGGTAACATAACTGGACCACAAAGATAGATGGAAAACACATCAGGTACAGGGATCACAAAGTTGACTTTTCCATTATTACATGCACTTCCCTTCAAAACAGACTGAATATCTTGACATTGCTCTCAGACACTGGCAATTGATGGGGTGGTGTAGTGGGAGGGGGTGGTCCCAGGTCATGACAGGTGACAAAGGTATAATCCCAGATCGAACCCCCAACCCTCCCCCTACACTCTATAATCAACCCCAACCTCCTTACTGGTGGCTGTATTCAACAGGCTTACCCTAATACAGTGCTTCTTATTGCACTGCTGTCATATGGGACCTTGTGTACTTGAGTGGATTTCAATTTCTTGTCATTGACTGACAGAGACACACAGCAAGGTGCCAATATCAGCTGAACGGCATGTAATATCATCTAGAAATATCATTAACACATGAACCATCCCTTTCTGTAGGTTCATCATGTAACAGTTAATCAAATCACTTTTCACATCCCAACTCCACCTGACCACCACTAATCATATCTTAAAACATGTTCTACGTCGCAGTGCTCTGCCCTCAGCAAAGATGTCACCATCTAGTGTCATGGAACTAGTGGTAGCTACAAGGAGATATATGGATCGAGTCCGCAGTGGTGAGCACGGCAACGCTGCTGCCCCCCCAGCCACCTGCCAACACCCCAGACATCACCACAGGTCTCCTTGGCCAGCCTCGTGGGTAGGGCTGGGCGATTAACCAAAATTTCCATTACGATTTTGGATTTGAACAATTATGAAAACAAGATAGACGAGAAAATACGATTATAGTGCCGTATTCCTTTTCGTGACAATGCTTTCGTTTTGAGTCGTGCTAAAAATCCAGTAAACAATTTCCTTTACAGCAGAGCATGTTCTTCCTGTAGGCCTGTACTAAACGCCACACCAGTGTTGCCAACTTAGTGACTTTGTCGCTATATTTAGCGAGTATTCAGGCCCCTCTAGAGACTGTTTTTCAAAAAAGTGACTACTCAACAGGCCCCGTTGTCTACACAGTATGGAGCTTTACTCCCATCTTTAACAAACGGATGGTAAACAGACTTTTACTTGTATAGCGCCTTTCAACCATAGTAACGGTTCCCAAAGTGCTCTACTTAGTCTAATTCACCCAGTCACACACCGATGCCAACACAGCTGCCATGTTGGCCTCCACCAGGGACAACTTAGGGTTCAGTGTCTTGCCAAAAAACACTTCAACATGTGAACAGGAGGGGCCAGGATCGAACCACCGACGCTGGGATTAGCGGGTCAGCGGGTTCGGCTAGCTGGGAGTAAATCTCATCCCTACGGCATTCACCTAGGTTGTAACCAATAGTAAAGCATGTTAGAGGGCAGAGTTACACTAGGTAACCCACACACACAGACATGTTTTTAAAACCTATATCCTACCAGGTAGTCACAGGACTTCAAAATAAAAAGTTGCACAGACACTTTGCCAGAGACTTAACTTTGTCAGAAATGTAAACTTTTATTTTTAAACACCAGGCCTCGTCATTGTTTCTATATCTCGCCATGGTTATCAAATTGAACGTTATTGAAAATTTTATCAAGTATATAGACACACTGGACCAATTTCTTGTATATGACATTATCTTGGTTAGTGAATTAAGAGATGAAAGCAGTGTTGACAGTATAAAAATATATTGGCCAAATCCACTTGATCCAGGTACACTTACCAGCCTTTTGCTGTACCGTGGCTTAGAATCATCCATTATAACTGGAAATCCGAGCTTTGCCCAAACAAATGCAGGAGTTTAACGTCCCCTCACAAAAACCAGCTTCGGCTGTACCGCAGCGCCCCTTGGCTCCATTGGATCATAAACAAACAGCTGGAAGGCGTGTGTTCACAACGGTAGCTAAGAAAACTTAGCTTAAGTGACAACAAAATAAGTGACTAACTCGTGAATCTCCTGGTTAGCCAACTGAGATATCAATAAGACATTTGTTGTCTTATTGTTTGCTAAGCTCCAAATCTCATCCAATGTTACCGTTCCTTGCCTGATGTTTACTTAATGTAACTCACTGACTTAACAAGCGTCGGCTGGAAATGGGAAGCTTGATGTGGGACCCTACCGATTTAAAAAGGATAATTACAGAACTACGCTGAATGGAAGTGAAAATGTATATGTACAAAATCATTATCATGAAGCCAAGACTGTCTGAATACTCGAGCTTTGTTCCCTGCCTTCACCATACCAAGTCGTGTCCAGCTAATGTTAGCTTTTTGAAAGGCGTCCTGTTAATAGCGATAGCAAACTCAATATGACCTAAAGTCGTATTAAAACAACAACTTTCTAATGCAAGAATAGGGCATGCATGATTGCAGCTGTTATTACTAGTATGGTATAAAGTTAATGCGGTCTACGAACAGGCGCCATTTTCCTTCCCATCACAAATCACCAACATATCCCGCCCACAAACGTACATTGGACCAATCACAGAGATGAGGACGAAGCGTTAATTGGACAACAGCAGTGTCACTCACGTGAAAGATTTCTAAACGGTGATTGGTCAAGAACAACCAATGGCATATAAAAGGAGCTGGCAAGCCACCAATAACAGCACAATTCGAGAACGACCTTATGCGTCATTGGTCAATATATCACAATAACGTTAACTAGTGGACAACACACAATCAGTCAAGCGAAGTAACCAATCACGCGATGATACAACGAACAAACCACCGCCCCATTATCCAATATAACTAGTCATCACTCATACATAACCCGAATTACCTGATAAATAGCGCGTTTTACAGTGCTTACCCCCATATTCACACAGGTCCGTCCACTTACAAACGCCTTCAGTAATCCGAGATGTGTGACGTCTTCTGTGTCCTGTGGTTTCACACCCACAAGCTCGCATCGGAGGGACACGTTTTGTAGCCTCCACCCCAACGAGGAAGTGCACGCAGTTCCTTAAAAGGAAGTGTACTTTGAGCAAACTCATGTCGATTGGCTCGCAAATGTTGCATGGCTCTTATGATTGGTGGCTGGGACTTGTCTCTCAAAACACGTACAGCTAGAATACGGCGAGCGAGAGGATTGTGCCAAACTGCGACGCACACTACGAATGAAAAACAAATCACTTATAAGCAAAATAAATAACAGTTTGATTTTATTTTCGTCAACAGGGGAACACAACTATAAAAGACGTCTTTTGTTTTATAATACGAAAACGTCCCTTATGAATTGCTAAAAATTAACAGACCTTACATAATGTACGCAGCAAAGGAATGTTACACACAAAACCACATCAAAGTGTCACACAAGCTCATAATAATAATAAAGGTGAACAGAATGGCCAGACCCGATTGACCCATGGTTGACCATCTTGTCTAATTTCCAACCTGACACCTTGAATACACAGTTCACACCCAGAATTTAAAAAACGATTAAAAATTTTATTTTAAGATTGAACTACTTAGGTTATTACATTTTATCTATTTTGTTGTGCCATAACACAATAGTGCACTGCTGCTCACTTCCTAAAGAAAAGAGTTTGACATCAATTTTGTATTACTTCAAGTCTGGTTGTTGAAACTTTGGATGTCAGAGGAAGCTTACATGGTTCTCTCGATGGCAGCATAAGACAGTGGTAAACATACAGTATAATATCTACAGGGCATTTTTGGCAGGTGCTGCTGTTGTAGCGTGACACTTAGCTGACAATGAGAAAACACCACAGCTTATATTGTTCCCAAAATTGCTCTATAAAATATTTCAACAACCATCTCGGCATGGGGTAAGACTAAAATGTGGCATATTCTTTTGCTGGTCTATGCATGAGCGATTGACCAATTTTAGTCTCAGAAATGCTAAAATGGCAAAATATTAAATCCAAATATGATTAAGAGTGGGCTGACACTACAAGAGTGGGCTGCAGTGTCACTGATCCCATTTGTGGATCTAGAGCAAAGAAAAAGGATGAAAATGTCAAAGACCAACAAGAGTCAAACCATGGCATGAAAAAAGAGCAACCTCTTTGGAAATACAGCTGTAGTCCATTAAAAAGGAAAGGTGGAAAACACACATATTAAAAATGAAAGGAATCTTTGTAATAGATATGCAAACACCAAAAACCTGAAGCAGTAAAACACCCCCAAGGTGGTGTCAGTGTAATCAACTAAAGTAGGGCTGTGTTTATTTCTATTTCTAATCTAACACCTTCAGAATTCCCTTCTATTTGTAGCTCTACAACGTCAACTATCAATCATCTTTTCATCAGTTCAGCATCAAAACTCCAGTATATGGTTTCTTTAAGGAAAGTCGCTTTCTTCCTTCATTAAATTGAAAAGTGATTTGAACAAAGGCCCACTATGGGTGAGTCATAGCAGGTTTTATCCACTCCATGATATGAAGGGTTACATTAGATGCAGTCGATAGCATAAGTATTGGCACAGTAGTGTAGTTATGACATCAAAACACAAATAACAGACAAAATGTACAAAAGAGGAACAATTACTGTCTCAATACTTAGGATACTGACTTCACAGATATATCATGATGATGGGTAGTGTGCTGCAGTCACACTACAGGCTCAGTTCACTTTCACTTCATTCAAATGTTAACGGTCATCTTCTCTACTTTTCCTGTCTGCAGATATAGCAGGTCTAAAAATGAACACTCCCGGAAAGACTTACATATACTTTAAACACCAGCATTAATTGACATAAACAAATACCATACACATTTATACAAATAATTCAACAATTATTATACTGAGAACAAGGTCAAAGATGTGAATGGCTGCTTACTGTGTGTGGAACACTTTCTTTGACCCTTCATCCTGATAGTTCGTTTGTTAGGACAGTGAATTTTCACTTCATTAGGTACAGCTATACAATGTAACACAATCCAATAGAACAGCTCTACAATACATCTCATATTTATGAAGCCTAAAATGTACAGGTTGTTGGTTCAGCTATGGACATTCTGAGGTCACGTTGTGGTGGTGGTGTCTCTAAAATCTTGTCTAATATTGTCTAATAAAGTCCCTTTCTTTTAGACCCTAACATCATAAGACTCTCCACGAGTTCCACAGTTGTCCATGAATGCTGATGTAAATCTGTATGAGGCAGATAAGTTCAATCTAAATGGCTTTGAGGGTGGGGAATTCACTTTTTAAATGCGAAGGGTAGATGACCAGCCACTGAAAGATACATGTACAAATTCACCATCCACTCAATAGTAAATCATTAATTTGTGTCACTACAGTACTTTCTCATTTAACCTGTATTTGGCTGGTGGCTGGTGTTACTTTCCATCCATACTTGGAGTCATATTAAGATCTCTTCTCAAAACCTTCAGGACAGCAGGGTGGCTATTCTTCCAAGCTCCATTTGGATATAGCTTTAGTTATTCAGAATTTCAATGTGGATGAGAAGAACATTTTTACAACATATTCATAAAGAAATGAGAATGAATGCAAATATTTTCAGCCTCTATTTTAATTTTGGTTTGTTGAAATGACAGTAAACTGAGCCCAGGCTCAATTTTATAACCATCTGAGAGCAGATCTGCTCTGCCGCATCCTGTGCTGCGCAGACTCAGCTGGTGGGTGACCTCCTTCTGGTTTCCTATTTAATGAAGCTGTAGACAAATGAACCGAGGACCAGTGCCAAAATCACACAGCAGCAGCAGATCATCATTTGTTTCTGGAGAGAGGAAGGAAGATAGTGTTACATTACCCTCCCCTACAACAAATCCATGGCTGAGCATAATCACATTTTGAGGCAAGACCAAGTTGAGAAGGGTTCTAGACCAGACCCATATGGTTCAAGACCTGGTCACGGCCAGCACCAAGCTTGAAATAGTATTTAACCAGAGACCAGTCAATATTCTGTTGTTTTTGTCACTCCACACTGGACTGAAACATATGAGAGGAGATGAGTAGTTTGGTCTATTCTGAAGAGGAAGGCAGACCATAAACTAAAATCTGGTTTAGTAATTCAGGTGATCTTTTCTCTTTCTCCCATTTTAATCAGAAATATATCTGAACTAGAGAACATTTTCTTATAGCCATATAATATGAGATATAACAGCCTACTAACATATCAGAGGTGAATTCAACTCCTGGCTTGGTCGTGGGTTTGTGGTTGTGTTTGGTTAAATGAAAGACAACCAGCTCCAGTGCATCCTTCAATAAATGCAGTTATGTTAAGGATGAAAAGATCAATCAGAGGAAATAAAAGACTTATAAACAGGCCATGCTACTGCTGAAGCAGTCTCAACTTACCCTGCGCGCCTCCTGCTGGAATTTGGCTGCCTTTTTAGTATCAGCCACTGCCCTCTCTACAAAGCCCACTGACTGGTCCATGTTGCTCTCAATTCTGTCAATCATACCACCCTAGAGAAGTGCAGTACAAGAAGAAATAATGCCAGAGAAGAGAAACATAGACAGATAGCAGATAACAAATAGTACGCATAGGAACGTGTTAATTCACGCACTTCACACTTCGCAAGAAGTGTGAGTCTTCATACTTTTGTTGTGTGTGTGTGTGTGCACCTGGTTCTCAACCAGCATAGCAATATCGACAAACATGTCATGGAGCTCTTTGATGCTGCTTTCCAGCCTCATGATGTCCTTGTGACGAGCCTCAATCTCATTCAGGGCCTGCTGGTTGATCTTAGAGTCCGTGATCTGGGGAGGGAGGGGTGAAAGAAGGACAGAAACAAAGACAGAAAAAATGAGGTCAGTGGAAGAATGAGCATACATTAAAATAAATATTATATTATATTATAATATTATATGTTAATATTAATAATACATATAATAATACATTGTAACACCTGTCAGAGAGATGCTGATACAACTGTACCATATGTACATATTAAAGTGTAACTGCACCCTCAGATTCTGCTAGAACCCTCCCTCCCACTATATTCACTGCTACACAGAAGTGAGGGAACAACACCTGTAGCACATTTCATACGACATGCGTAGACTCAATGTGCTTCAGAAAAATCTGAATGAAACATGAAAGGACAGAGGTAAAAAAAATATTATTTCACACAAGAGGGTCTTACATACTATCTAAAATCATAAAACTATATAAATAGGCTAAAAATATAAAAGCCATAAAAGATCTGATAACAAGATGAAACAGTAAAACATAATGAGATAAAACAACAAATCTTTGCCAGTAAAAATTACTTAAAAATAAATAAAACATAACCCAACTGATCATAAAGTAAGTAAATAAACAGTAGAGTATAATAAAACCTAATTAAAAGCTTGTGCAAACAAGAGTGTTTTTAGTCTGCTTTTAAAAGAAGACACAGTTGGGACAGACCTGAGAATTCCATAAAGCAGGATAGCCATAATGACTGAAAGCACCATAGGCAGCATTAGAATTAATTGTAGGAATAATGAGGAGATCTTTGCTAGATGATATAAGGGACCTGCTTGGTGTATATTCCTTGAGAATGTCAAAAATGTAGTGCAGAGCTAGGCCAATCATAGATTTAAAATGATTAAAAGCATTTTAAAATAAATTATTTGTTTCATTGGGAGCTAGTATAGTGATCTTGGAACAGGAGTGATATGGTTATATTTTACTGAATTTATTTACCACTTGAGTTGTTGTTCCAGCAAAAAGTGCTTTGCAGTAGTCATTTCGGCTAGAAATAAACGCACGAACCAGTTTTTCAGAATGTGATTGAGACATGAAGTATCCGACGGTGGTTATATTTCTAAAATGGTAGAAGGCAGTCTTTGAGATGTTAAGTATGTGCTTCTGAAAATTAAGGTCAGCCTCTAAGATCACACCCAGGTTTTTCCACCCTTGTCCTTGGCAGTGGCAGCAGCGTACCAGATGGTGATGGAGGAGGTGTAGAAGTGAACCATCATTGTCTTTGGCAGGCAGAATTATTAATAATTATTTAATTAATTATTAATTGATTATCAAAATAGTTGCCCATTCATTTTTTGTTGGTTGACTAATTGATTAATTGGCTAATGGTTTCAGGTCTAGTTGTGTTATTTTCACATATGGATCTACACACTTGTCAGTCTTACCCCAGCAGTGAAGACAGCAGAGTTGCCGCCCTCCAGCATCTCTTCCAGTTCCTCGTCAGTTGTTGCTTTCCCTGCTGTAATAAACAGAAAGGACAGTTATATAAGTGTTTCAAAGAAATACATCTGTTAACGGCTGGCAGGCCGTTAACAGATGTAATGGTGGTCCTGATCCTTGCTTCCAGCCATTCATTCTGGAAGGATCAGTGATGGTCGAAGGTGATCTAACCACGACAAGTCCGGTGACAATATTAAGAGACACAGGAGGATCTCAAT